>JBAMBL010002378.1:0-39100 GCA_037043405.1 Drosophila subquinaria | reverse complement strand
CCTTTTGCAGTAAAAGGACTCTCTGTAGTACCAGGGGTAGAAGTTCTTTGGGTTATATACATATATGGTGGCAGTGTTGTTTCCTGAGTAGGAAGCCCTTCAAGTGGTGTGACTTTTGGAAATTCAGTAAAAGGCGTAATATAAGTTGGAATAGTTGTTCCTATTTCTGCTGTCGTCTCTGTGGAAATTGTTATATATTTTTCTGTTGTGAATTGATCCATAAAAGCCTTTGGAGGGAATGTTTGGTCTAGAACTAGCTGTTTGGTGGTTTTGTAGGATTCTGTTGTGCTATCGTATGTGCTCTCAGCTTCAATGTCTGTATAGCGGGTTCGCATTTCTGTTTGGTTTGCCAATTGCATGACTGTGTACTTGATGCTAGTTGCATCAGTCGTTGTCTCAGTAAGTTCAGTCGCGTCGGTTGTGGGTGTTGCTGTCTGAGTCGGTATACAGTTAGTGGTAGTTGTGTTGATCGAGTTCGTGGAGCAAACGCAGATTGCAATCATATGTGCCTTTGTTATGCACTTTATGGCGCCTACGCAAACTGTTTGACAAGGATCGATACATTGACCAGACGATCCGCATTGATGTACTTCACTGCAATCTTCGTGTGTGGTACAGTTGCCACCTGGCTTAGCTGCATGTTTTGGTTTTTTGTTTTTTAAATTTGGTTTTTGTTTGTTTCATAATTTTTGAAGTGGAGTATTTTTGTACATATTTCGAATAAAAGTATAAAATTTAAAAAATACAATACATTAAAATATTTACAATTGATACGTTTTAAGATATGGATAGGTGTATAGCTACAGCAAAGTTGGAATGTGCACAATAATATATATGTATTTATTTGTTTTTTGATATATACAGGGGGTACCTGGGGGGCCTTACTAAATATGTTCGAAAAGTTTTCATCTAATCTTATTGTGTATAGTTGAAAGAGACTGTGTCGACACTTTAGTACAAAATATTTAGTACAATTTATTATTTTACGGTTAGATATGTAAATTCAAATTAGAAACGATTGTTTTTACTATTAGTTAGCTACATATTGGAATTATATTTTGGTTGTTGTAATTTTTGTTTTTTTTTTTTTGTTTATACCATTAGTATTACGAATACATCTAGATTACCGTTTGTTTAGAATCATGGGTTAGAATATTCATAGTATTCAAAAGGCATTTGATTAATAATCATTGTGAGCATGAGCGTGTGTGAATGTTCAGAAGAATTGCTTGTTGTATTTGTATCTGTATCTGTTATGTTGTTGATACTGCCCCCAAATGGGGATCATGATCACTCAATGATCAATCAATAATTTGGATAACAGTTTTTCTTATTTTTGTTTGGTTATTGCGCTTATTTGGTTTCGGTTTTTATTTGAAGCTAAACGGGCATTACAAGTATATTCCTGACATAATATCTTTAGGGGTACGTGAATTTGCTTCTGAGATTGTTTATCATATTTGGAGAAACAGACAGATTGGGAGAGACAAAGAAAGAGAGAGAGAGAGAGAGCAAGTGAGAGTAAGAGACAGAGAGAAAGCGCTTGAGTTTTTAATTCCTCACTTCTATGTACATTTACACAATATGTGGGAAAATAGATTGACAAAATACTAGAAAATATTGTAACTGGTTGTTGGTTGTTGTTGTTGTGTTGTGTGTGAGTGTGTGTTTTGAGGGAAACAGACATTTTAAGACAGAACTAACAATGTGAGAAATAGTGAGAGAGAGAGAGAGCGAAAAAGAGCAGGAAACAGAGATAAACGATAAACGAGAGTCAGAGACATTAAGGCACTTTCACTTGACAAGACAAAGAGTTGTTGTTGTGAAAGAGAGTACGTTGTGTGGTTTACCTTTTTGACATCCATATTTGGCATCGGCTATAAATCCAGTTGGGCAGAATTTACATATCGGCTTGTGATCCTCGACAATGCATGGCGAGTTGGCGGCGCATGTGGCAAACTTGCATGGATCGACGCACTGATAATTGCGACAGGCCAAGCCCGATGGGCAGCCGGCATCGCGCAAACATATCGATATCGATGGCTGACAATCGCGCATACAAATGCAGACGGGCTTGTGATCCTGCACCTCGCACGATTTGTTCTCGGCACAAATGGGGGCGCGTCCCAGAGGGACAATGCAAGGGTTGCGGCATTTGCCATCCGTGCAGGCCATGTTCGAGGCACAGTCATCATCGCGATAGCATTCGCGCTTATCCGGCGCACAGGTCAATTCGCCGAATTCATTCACAATGAACCCGGACTTGCAAATGCAAACGGGCTGATGGCGTCGTGTCTCGCACTTCTTGTTGCTCTCACAGATGAAGAGGGGATTGTTGCAGGGATCTGTGCACTGACCATACTGGCCGCATTGCAACGTCTCGGGGCACTCGGCATCGCTTGTGCATGTTATCTGATCCTTTGTCTTGGGATCTGTGTCATCGGGCACACATTTGGTATCGAGCTTACACTCGACCTCGGGTCGACCGATGTGACAGCTGGGACAGGAGCAACGGGGACGATGCAGGACAGTTTGGCACAATGCATTCGTGCCACACGCGCCACGCATTGTACAAGGATCGGTGCAGTGTCCTTGCAGGCATGATTTTTCACTGGGACAATCCGTATCTGAGTAGCATTGTTCGGTGTCTATAACGTAACATACAGCGCAGCAGGCGAGGAACGAGAGAGAGAGAGATAGACAGGTTGTTGTTGGTTTTTTATACTATTGGTGTTAATCGTTGGGTGCATTCAATCTATCCATCTATTCGGTAATATCCTACATAGATCTATAGACTCTTTGCTTCGAGAACACTTTAAGAACGGAACTACAAGTTCAGAATTCATTTTCCTTCATTTACTTTTGAGACTTTGACAGACAAAAGAAACAGTTGTTGGTAGAAACGTGAGTCGTTTGGGTGTGTGGGGTGTGGGGGAAAAGGGTGTACACATAGATGGGAGTGTATAAACTGGGAATGAGCGGCTCAGATAAGAATCTTATAGCTAAAAAAATGTTCTAAAAACAAAAATAGAAAAACTTAAACGAGACAATATATAAATCAGTATAATCCAGTGTTTTGATTGCACTTTCGATTGGTTTACTTTTGTTGTGGTATCGGTTTGATTTGATTTTGTTTTGAGTACTTTGTGTATGTGGTTTGGTGGGGGTTTTTTTTCTCGGGGAATGGGAGTGTGTTCAAAATAATGTCAGTGGGAGTTGCAGTTGTTTTTGGGGTAGGGTTTTGTGCAAGGAATTTGTTAAAGTAAGTTCAGTTAAGAGAGGACTTTAGCGAATTGTGTTTGGAAAAGGACTAAAGAAATCATTAAGAATAGTAAACAAAATTTAAGCTCTTTTGTTTGTGCAGTTAGTGGTAGGGACAGGCAGTAATTGTCAAGGACAAAATATCAAATTGCAGAACTGTGAAGGGAACATCTCACATTATTTCAGGTTATTTTCGGTTTATTCTTATCTATATAAGCTTTTTATAGTGTAGATATGCTGCTTTGGTTTGGTATGTAGATTATTTGATTTGCTGATTGATTGATTGTTTGATTGATTGATCGGTATGCGGGCGAGCGAGCAGGCGTGCGAGCGAACAGCCTTATAGTTAGATAAGTTCGAGTGAGCAATAGTTATAATCCTTGATGAATTACCAATTATTAAATATATATAACGAGTTTGTTTTTATTTTTTTGCGGGTTTTAGAGATAGAGAGATTTGCGCTTTAGTTGCCCAATTAATTGCTGTGATCTATGGACAAGTTTATTATTTATATTTTAGATTCTTTTTTTTTTTAGCAATGATCTCTTTGGTCTAATGCGAAGTTCTTATACATTTTGTTGAGTAATGGTGAAAATTACACGACATCCAACACATGCGCTCTGCCCTCACGAGAGACACGTTATTGGTGATTGATTAGGTGATTGGTATGATATAGAGGTACGAAAAGGGAGAGAGAATGATTATAGACGGAGAGCAGATAGATAAGAGATCAAAAGTATAGGTACAACGTTTGACTAAAGCAATATATTAGCCGATAGATAATTTGGAAGAGTACGTTAGGAGCAGGAATAGTTGAGAGAGTAGTAAGTAGTACGTTAAGTAGCTTATCTGTGGTGTTATTCATAATTCACAAACTGATAATTTTGGTATAAGTTCAAATATTTACAGGTTTTGTTTTATACTCATTTTATTTTTTGTTTGTTTGGGGTTAGTTGTAGTTGGGCATTTTGTATACGCATATAATATGTACAGATGTGATTAATCACACATACAAATTTTTGTATATACAACTTAAAGACTAGAGTCAATTTTACCAAAAATAAATATTTAATATTCTTATTTGTTTTTTGTTTGCAGTGTTAGTCAAATTTAGTTACAGTTTTATTCAGTTTCATAAAAATTTCGAATTGTGTTGTATCTGTACGGAAGCGATTTTCAACCAATAGACGAGCTAAAAGTGTGCTAGGGGTAGGTACGAGTATTTTGAGGAGCTTTTTACAAATTATTATTATTATTTTGTTGGCCTTATTATTATTTGTCGGTTATATAGGAATGCATTGAAAAGTAGTTGTAGTAGTTGTTGTTGCAGTTTGAAGCTGTTGTTGTTGTAATTGATCTATACACATATGAGACTTATAGTACATCATTTCGAGCTAAAGAACTGATGGATTGATTGATTTAAAGCATATGTGAACCATGTGTGAGAATTGTCCCGTCCACAGTTCCCAATCTGAGACTTTTTTCATTCAAGGAAAAAAAAGGTTTTTTATTTATTTTTCTTTAATTTTCAGCGAAGGGAAACGACAGAGTCACGCAGGGGAGCAGAATAGTGGATTTAACAACGTTGGGTTATTTTTGAGGGGGTCGGGGGTGGAGGATGGGAATATAGGGAGAGATCATGGATTTCGACGATGTTAGGATGTGTTTTTGGGGGAGTTGTTGTCTATTTTATTTTTGTATTTTTTTATAAGCTGTGTTGTTGTTTGTTGTACGCTTGAGGCACCATTCTCAGATGCTGGTGCTTAGCTGTGATTATCGAGTAATCTGGCTACATATCGCTATCGCGGCATATTCGATAATTATAACTATACGATATTATATTAGAGATGAATCAACTTGTCTACTGATCTGTGCGTTGATCGGGGGTTTTTCATGGTATGCCGCAGAGCTAAATAGTGTTGTCGAAAAAAACTCCAAAATATACGAATATATTGTATGGGTTATTCAAAGCCAATATGTTTCTTTAGGATCTAAATGAATGCTGCATGAAATAATGATAAACGCAAGCTTCAAAGCTTTATGAGGCTGTAATGAATTGCAAAGCAATTCCCTACGAGTTTTTTTTTAAATGCACTGATATATATGTCGTTTTTAGTATTTGATACGAAACAATTTGCTTAAAGATATAATTTGGTTTGTTTTGTTTGGCGATAAATGGGGTTTTCAATAAATGAATACTAGGCACAGATTGGGTAACCGCGATAGCGACAGCAACATTCCACAAATTTCCATATGCGTTGTGGCTAAATGTTATCGATTAATCGAATATGACAAATATCTCTTAAAATCTATTGAAATGTATGACTCAAAAATAAAACTAGTGCAATTCTCTAAAAGATATTTGATTTTGGAACTGTTTCTGGAATTTTTGCATTGAGTTGTGTGTGTGTGAGTGTGTGTATATCTTCTGGGTGTGTCTGGATGTGAGTGTTGTTGTGCGTGGGAAGTTGATTTTACAAAAATCTAGACACTTTTGGGTAACTTGGAACATGTGTATAGGTTGTTAAATTAATTATACAATTAATTTATTAATATATGTTTAACATGATTAAAAAAACACACACTACACTGAAAAATAGTCAAATTAAATATCTTTGTTGTTTTTCTGAATTAGTGAAATTAGCTGGTTTTTAGGTTTATAAACAACTCATAAATATATATGTAAATAAATAGCTATGGATAATCAAACCAAAATAAATAATATCAGTTATTGTTACTGACTGAACTCCAGTTAAATAACGGCAACGATAACGATAACGCTAACTGATTACGATAAAAAATGATTACTCCAATCAAAAATGTATATCTAATTATGTGTGTATGTGTGTGTGGTTGTGTCTGTTGAGTGTATATGTGTGTGTGTTGATCAACGATTACTTTTTTGTAAGCAAACGCCGATAAACATGATTAACATTAGCTGTACTCTAATTACTGGGGGTACAACTGGTACCCGTACTTCAAATGGTATTGACATTGAATTGGCCCACTTACCCTGCTGGCAGACATAATCGTAGCCCTGGCGCACACAGGCACCCGCATCGCAGCCCTGGGTGCGGCAGTCCTCCTTTGGCGGTGTCAAATAACCTAAAAGTTGGGCATAACAAAATTAATTATCAGCAATTGTCGAAGTGAATGGGATAAATTGTATATAAATTATAGATCATTATTTAAAAAGTAAGTGTTGGAAGTCGTACTCCAAAAGGTGTCCTTTGATTGTTTAGGTTGATCCAGTAGGTAGTATTGGGCCTGTTCGCCTGGGGCAGCTCATGACATTTTCAGGCAGGGCCCCCAGTCCCCGAACAAGCAAGTAAATCTATCTCGGTTAACAAGGATTTCA
This sequence comes from Drosophila subquinaria, assembly GCA_037043405.1. Classification (NCBI taxonomy): domain Eukaryota; kingdom Metazoa; phylum Arthropoda; class Insecta; order Diptera; family Drosophilidae; genus Drosophila; species Drosophila subquinaria. The sequence continues at coordinate 32,481 of JBAMBL010002378.1, read as the reverse complement.
GTTTACAAGGTTGATTTAAAAATTGTAACACACTGAGCAAAACTATAGGTATCTGAAGTCTGTCCATATTTATTAAGAAACATTTAAATTTCGATATTTCGACAAGTGGCAAAGGCTATAGTCGAGCTCCCGACTATTGAATACCCGTTACTTATTTAAATAAAAATAAAATATTTTTTATTGCACGCTTTTTGGCACTTACAATGCTTGAAACTTAAAACAGACACTACCACCTTTCTCTTTGTCCGATCTTGTTACAATTTAGTAGGATGATAGTTAATAATAGTAGTTAACAGTGCGTGTGGTTGCTTTTCACGTTTTACGGATGCGGAAAGGGGCATGGCAAAAATTTGCAACAAACTTGCGTGGGGCTTATAGAAGTCTGTGTCCTAAAATTGGTTGCTATAGCTCATATAGTCTCTGAGATCTAGGCCCTTACACAGACGGACGGACCGACATGGCTATATAGACTCGGCTGTTAATGCTGATGAAGAATATATACGCTTCATAGGGTCGGAGATGCTTCCTTCTCCCTGTTACATACATTGCAACGAATTCAATATCCCCTTTTACAATTTTTTTTTTTTTTTTTTTTTGGTGTTGTTCGGTGGCTAACTGGGTTCGATTCCCCCCGTCAATGTAGTCAAATATGTGTTTTCAAGTTCTCAGGAATACAACGCAAAAAAAATACTTCCCGTCATATAAAAAAAAAAACAAACTAATTTTTTAAATACCGGGTATAAAAATATCACCATCTCTACAATCACTTACATTGCACATAGGCATCTCCGTTGGGGAAGTCCTCTGGGCAGTAGCACTCGGCTTGATTGTTGTCGAGCACATGGCAGGCGGCGTTGAGGCCGCAGGGTTGATCGTGACAGGCATTCACCAGTTGACCCTCGCAGAGACAGCCCTTGCGGGCATCTCCAATGCAGCCATCCATGCAGGCGCACTCGTATCCGCCGGGCAGCTCAATGCACTTGGAGTTGACGCCACAAGGGTTTGTGGCACAGCCACCGTCCAAGGGCTGACACTCGCTGGCGGGATTGCCAAAGTAGTCGGGCGGGCAGGAGCATTGAGCCTTGCGATTGACAACATGGCATTGGGCATTGGAGCCACAGGCGCCAAACTCCAGGCAGGGATTGCGACATTTGCCTTGATCGCAGCGCTTGCTGGACTCGCAGTCGTTGTCCTCGCGGCACTCGAACTGGACGCACTCCTTGCTGGGCTCACCCTCATAGCCGTCTGGGCAGTAGCAGAGCATGCGATGCTCCGAGACGGTGCAGAGAGCATTGCGTCCACAGGCCCTATCGTCGGCACAGGGATCAGCGCACTTGCCATTGACGCAGCTCTGATCCGCGGCACAGTCTCCATTCGATTTGCAGCCCGCAATGCAGGAGCCTCGCTCACACAGCTGTCCCAGGGGACACTGACGCTTGGCGCCGCACTTGTTGCGGCACTTGCCACGTGCGCATTGTTGTCCACAGGCGCAGTCCTCGGAGCGGGAGCACTTGGAGGCGCAGTAGGCGCCACTCTCGTCGCACTCGCAGCCGGGATGACAACGCTCGGGCGGCAGCTGGCAGCCAGTGAGTCCGTCACCGATGAAGGAGGCCGGACACTGACACTGGACGCCGTGATTGATGACCAAACAGTCGGCGCATTGTCCGCACTGATCGGGCGTCTGGCAGGGATTCTGGCACTTCTTGTGGACACAGGCCTCGTCGCCGGCGCAGCTGAGGTCGTTGCGACAGCCCGTCTGGCAGACGCGATTCTCACAGATCTGGCCCTGGGCACAGGCGCTGTCCGTGTTGCACACGGTGCGGCAGGTGCCGCGCATGCAGCGCTCGTCGGACAGACAGTTCTGGTCGTTGCGGCACTTGCCCTGGCAGCTGCCCGCGTAGCACAGTTGATTGGCGCCGCAGTCCTCGTTGCGACCACAGGCAGTGCGTGGCGCCTTGCACGCCACATTGGCATTGCCGGCAAGTCCCTCGGGGCAGTTGCATTGCTTGCGATGATCGATGGCCTGGCAGATGGCATTGGTGCCACAGGCCGTGGGATCCGCGCAGGGATCCACGCACTGTTGGCCCACGCAAGCCAAATGGGCGGGACAGCCCTGGTCGGAGCGACAGCCCGTGACGCAGTTGAGGCCCAGACAGAGTTCTCCATGGGCACACTCATTGTCGTGGCGACACAAGGGCTTGCAGACACCCTGCTGGCAACGTTCGTTGGTCAGGCAACCGGCATCGTCCGCGCAGAGTGGACGACAGACGGACTCGAAGCAGGCGAGGCCGTTGCTGCAGTCGCGATTCTCGTGGCAGTCGAGGGGCGGTGAACGCACACAGCCCACTTGGGGCGTGGGATTGGGCACCATGCTGTCCAGGCAGCTGCAGCTGGCGCGATGATTCGACACCGAGCAGGCGGCGTTGGGACCACAAGGATTCTCCGTACAGGGATTAACGCACTTGTCGTTGCGACAGGACTCTGAAGCACTGCAATCGTCGTCCACATGACAGCCAAAGACACACTTGTTGTGCAGGCAAACATGACCCAGGAAGCAATCGTTGTCCACGCGACAGGTCACTAAGAAGATGGAGGAAAAGCAGGGATGATATAGAAGCATCATTGGCAGCAAAAGTCCAGTTTCTACTTACGCATACAGTTGCCACGCAGGCACTTCTCATTGGAGGCACACTCCAGGTCGTTGTGACAAACTGGCAGACACATGGAGTCCCTACAGCTGTAGCCCGGCGAACAGTCGCCATCACAGGCAACGGGCACACGGACACACTCCTTGGCGGCATCGCCGGTGAATCCGTCCGGACAATGGCACTGTTTCACATGGCTGAGCATCAGGCATTCGGCATTCTGGCCACAAGCCTGTGGCTGCTGGCAAGGATCGAAGCATTGTCCGCCCTGGCACACCTCTGATGTGCCACACTCGGTGTCCAGCAGGCAGGCAGCTAATGAGGATTTAAAATGACACGGGGATTAGCACGAGTGAAATCGAAGGATGTTGAAAGAGGTTGTCTAACTTTTGATTCACGTTACGGTACAGTACAGTACGTGTTTTTTTTTTTTTTTTTTTTTTTTTATTATGATAATTTGTCATAGTACGTGGTGTTTCTGTTGTGGTAGTGTTGTTTTGTTGTTGTCACGTGTGTTTAAGTTTTGTTAACAGTTAGTCTATACTACGGGGCATATCGAGTCCAGAATTAGTTTAGATCTCTAGTAGATGCTGTGATCGAATTTAGATAAAATTAAATATCCAATGCAAATTAATAGGGATTCATTGTTTAAATCAGCGGTGGGCACGATATCTGAATTCAAGAGCACAAAATAACATTTAACGAATAAGCTGACAAATAGTTGGGAGCTGTCGCTGCTCCCGGAGCCACTGTGTGCCCACCGCTGGTTTAAATTGAAGAAAGTACTCTTAAGTTTCGTAGGAACTATACATTTAATTAGGAAGACTTTGATCTCAACGATAAGACTGCTAGGTACTTACGTATGACAGTCTATTAAAAAATAAGAAAGAATTACGTTTATATTTAAATTGGAGTGTACGCTCTAAGCATTGCATCAGGACTAGTAGCTTGCGGGTCTTAATCGTTTGTGAAGTGATTATACAACTTGGGCAGTTGTAAACGCGCCACAGCATCTTAGATCTAGTTATCGTGCTAGTTTGGTAAGTGATTAGCTAAGATAATAATTATGTTTTTGTTTTTGTTGTGACTAGATGGTAAGTTGATAAGTTGATAAGGTGTCGCTAAGTTGTGGTAGTCTTGAATTGGTTTAAGGCCCTGGGTGGTTGAGTGGTGCGTGAGTGGTTGGTTGGCTGGGTGGTTAGTACTTACGTTTACAGACACTGTCGGAGCAGTAAGTGTTGGTGGGGCAATCGCTAGTGATTTGACAGGGCACTGGCAATGGCTTACAGCCGGCCACCCGGTCGGCGGGTTGACCGTCGTAGCCATTGCGGCATGCACAGTGAGCGACGTGACCTTTCGGAACACATTCCGCATTGGGGCCACATTGCAGATGGGCGCAGACGTCTTGGCACTTGGGCACACCGTTAGTCTTGGTGCATGCAGCATGCGGGGGACAATCGTCGTGGGTCTCGCACTCAACGGAGCTGCGACAGCCCTCATTGTACGGATCACCGACAAGAGCCGGAGGACAGGTGCATTTGTAGGAACCGCGCGAGTTGCGACACCGAGCACCGGGTCCGCACGGTGCGTCCTTGCAGAAGTCAATGACGTCGCAGCGCACGCGAGGGTCGCCACTGAAGCCCGGCTGACAGTGGCAAACCTGACGATGATTCTCGGTGGTACAGAGCGCATTCTCGCCACACGGTTGTCCGATGAGACAGGCGATCTTGCACATGTGATTGTCGCAGCTCTTGTCATTGGAACAGTCCTCGTCGCTGTTGCACTCGATTTTCCTACAACCGGAGCGGGCATCCCCGAAGAAACCCTCCTTGCAGATGCAGTCGGGTGCATGGGAGCGTGCCACGCACTCGGCATTCCTGCCACAGGCGGCACGTCCGAGACAGACAGACTCACACCTCGCGCGTCCATAGGCGTCGAGCAGACAAGTCTCGTCCTCGCCGCAATCGCTGTTGATGCTGCACTCCAGCTCCTTGGCGCAGATGTTGTTCTGGCAGAACTGGAACTGCGGGCAGGTTGAGTTGGACTTGCAGGTGCTTTGACAGACCCCCTGCAGGCACAGCTGCTCCGAGATGCAGTCGCGGTTGCTGCTGCACAGCGCATTACAAATGCCATGGGCACAAATGCTGCCCTGTGGACACTGTGTGTCCTGTTGGCAATACTGCAGCGGTACACAACCCTGTTTGGCATCTCCGGTGCTGCCCGACTCGCAGGCACAGACTCCAATGTGATTCTGGACGGAGCAGCGGGCGAGGGCACCGCAAGCATTCGGCAGGGAGCAGGGATCAATGCACTTGGCATCCAGACAGGCCTTCTCCGCGGCGCAATCTCCATTGTCGGCGCACTCAATCAGCACGCACTCCACCTGGGCATCTCCTCGGGCGTTGGCCGGACAGCTGCAGATGGCCTTGTGCGACTGAGCTTGACAATTGGCATTCAGACCACAGGCCCCTTGACGTTCGCAGGGACTACGGCAACGGGAATTCTGGCAGCTGGCGGACGCAGGACAATCGGCATCGCTGAGACACTCGCTGGGATCGCGACAGCCGGCCTGGAGAGGATCTCCAATGAGTCCCTCGGGGCACTTGCAGTGATAGCTGCCCGGCAGATTGTCGCAGAAGGCGGTGCTGTGGCAGGGTTGGGTCAGGCACTCGTTGATGTCCTCGCAGACGCCGTTGATCAGCTGATAGCCCTCGTAGCACTCGCAGATGGCCTGGTGATCCGTCACCTGGCAACTTCCCTTGCCACAGCTGGTCAAGTCACAGGGTTTAATACAGCGGTTTGTCTCCGCATCGCAGGCACGATCGCTGGCACAGTCGACGTGATCAATACACTCCACTTTGAAGCAGCCAACCCCCGTATCGTTGGGATCCCCCAAATATCCAGCAGGACAGTTGCAAGTCGACTGATGTCCCTCTGCCTGGCAGTGAGCATTCGCTCCGCAGACCGTGTGCAGACAGGGATCCGTGCACTTGCCCTGAATGCAGGACAAGCTATTCGCGCAGTCATCGTGCTTGTGACACTGTCGTGGCTGTGAGCAGCCCTGTTGCGTGTAACCATCTCCGACAGTTCCCTCGGGACACAGGCAGCGATAGGAGCCAGGCACATTCTCGCACCTGGCGCTGGCATGACAGGGCAGCTCCGTGCACTCGTCGATGTCCGAGCAGCCGAAGGGCGTGCCAATGAATCCACTAGCGCACTTGCACTTTCCAGTTAAACAGAGCTCCGTTGGGGGACAATCGTTGTCCGATTCACAGCCGGGTTGGCAGGTCCGGTCGCTGTTGCAGATCTCTCCGGTCAGACAGTTGTTGCTGGTGTAGCAGACCTTGCGGCACACCTGCTGATAACAACGCTCTCCGATGGCGCAGGCAGAGGTCTGGGTACACGGAAGATTACACTGATTTCCTATGCACATGTGTCCATTCGGACACTGATTGCTGGCAAGGCAGGGAGCGGGCACGCGCACGCAGCCCTGCTCCGGTGTGGGGTTACCCTCGAAGCCTTCGGGGCAGGTGCACTGACTGCGATGCTGGGCAATGCTGCAGAGCGCATTGGGACCACAGCTGGTGCCCGATTTACACGGATCGATGCACTTGTTGCCAATGCAGGACTGTTCCTGCTTGCACTCCTTGTTGCTGCGGCAGCCGAGGGCGCAGTTGCCCTCCAAGCAGGCCAATCCGCTGGCACACTGGCTGTGATCCAGACAGGAGACGACGCACACATTACCGACACAATGCTCTCCGTCGGAGCAGTCCTGTGTATTGCGGCACGCGACACGGCACTGGCCATTGTAGCACAGCTCTCCGCCGCAATCCACATCCGTGAGACACTTGGAGGCACTACGGGCACATCCGTTCTTCGCCGACTCCGAGATGGGCTGGAAGCGTAGCGGACAACTGCAAACGGGTTTGCGATTGACGACCTTGCAGTCGGCATTGGATCCACAGGCATTGTCACAGGGATTCAGGCAACGGCCTCCGGCGCAAATTGTATTGGCCGGACAGTCGGCATCGCCATTGGGACACTGACCATCGGGTCGGCAGCCCTTTGCATTAGATTGGGGCTCTCCAGCGAACAAAGGCGGGCACTTGCAGTGGGCGCCATCGGGGGTAACTTCACAAATGGCCGTTGGGTGGCAGCTTCCGGGGGCACAGCCACTCTGCTTGACGCAGGCGACCTCGGGCAGAGGGTTACCCCGATAGCCAGGTGGACATTGACAGACCGCGCGATGATCCTCGGCCAGGCAAATGGCGTTCTCTCCACAAGACTCCTCGTCGCACACATCGTAGCAGGTGTGTGTCATGCGGTTGCACATCTGACTCGGAGGACAGTCGTGGTTGTAGACACAGGGCACGCTCTGACAGCCGTTGAAGGGGTCGTAGGGATCTCCGGCATAGGGTCCAGGTGGGCATTGACACTGCGCTTGATGGTTGTTCGTGATGCAGACGGCGCGAGGTCCACACTTGACACTGTCGCAGGCGGGTCGGCAACTCAACGATTGCGTGGACTCATCCTTGATGCAGGCGTCCGACTCGGAGCACTCGGCGTTGCTGCGACATTGATGCTTACGCTCTGGCTGACAGCCATTGCGATCATTGGGATTGCCCACGAAGCCACTGAGGCAATCACAACGTCCCTGATGATGTCTGGCCACACATATCGAGTTGGCGGGACAGGTGAAGGCGTCGCAGATCACCACGCACTTGAGCACGCCCAGGACGTCGGGGCGACAGCCGGAGGCGTCGGGACAGTTGTCGTCGCTGGTGCAGTCGGGCAGAGAGGGCTTCTCGCAGGAGGAGACAACGGGATTCCAGACAAAGCTGTCGGCACAGTTGCAGATCGCATGGCCGGCCGGATTGATCTTGCACAGCTCGTTGGGACCGCAGACAACATTCGAGCAGAGATTGATGCACTCGCGAGTGCCCAATCCGCCGGTCTGACAGCCAAATCCTCGCTCGCAGTCCTTGTCAGTCTTGCATTTATCCTCCAGATCGGGCACCTTACGCTCCGGCTGGCATCCCACTTGCAGGTTGCTCGGATTACCAAAGTATCCGTCCGAGCAGATGCAGGAGGAGCGATGATCGTCGGCCACGCAAAGGGCGTTGGGTCCACACTGGATCTTGGAGCAGGCATCGACGCACTTGCGCAGACCCTTGCCCAGCTGGAAACAGATCTCCGTGTGGCGGCAGTCGGCGTCGTTGCCGCACTGTCCACGAATGCTGCAACCCTGACTGAGATCATGCGGATCTCCGACATAGCCCAGGGGGCACAGACATTTTCCGGCATCACAAATGGCACGTGGTCCACATGCCGTCTTCGAGCAGAGATTCTTGCAGTGACCAGCCTGGCAGCTGTAGCCATCGGGACACTCGACTCGCTCGCTGCACTGACACTGGTTCGCATCCTGGCAGAACTTGCTCTCGATGGGTTGACAGCTGCTGTAGGGATTGCCCGCATGCCCGGACAGACACAGGCACTCGAAGCTGCCGGCCGTGTTGAGACAGGCGGCATTCAAGCCACACGGCTTGTTGGCGCACTCATCCACATCCTGGCAGCCGATATAGGGATTGCCACTGAATCCTTGCGGACAAATGCAGGTGATCTGATTGCCCGCCGCACGACACTCGGCATTGGGACCACAGCTGTTCGGTTGACACACGTTCTTGCTCTGGGCGCCGCAGCCCTCGTAGGGATTGCCAAAGGTGCCGGGATTACAGGCACAGCGGCTTTGGCCCAAACCGTACTCGCAATGCGCGTTCTCGCCACAGTGGGGCGAGCACTTGGCCATCTCGATGGGCGGCATGCAGAGCAAATCGGGATTGCCCACAAAGTTCGGTTCGCAGATGCATTTGCCATTGTTCTTGTCGCAGGTGGCGCCGATGCCGCAGACGACGCCCTCGCAGCGCTCCTTGCAGCGTCCATTGATGCAGATCTGTCGCTCGTCGCAGGGTCTGGAGGCGCTGCATTGATCGGTGCTGCAGCTGCCGCCGGGGAAGGGATTTCCCAGATAGCCCTGGGGGCACTTGCAGGTGGGTCCCTCGCTGGTTGGAATGCACAGGGCGCCCTCGCCGCAGATGACGTCCTGGCACTGGGACACACAATCTCCATCCGCGTTCTTAACGAATCCCACGCGACAGCGACACCAGCCCGCGTGCTGATCCGTCTCGCAGTAGGCATTGGCTCCGCAGAGCAGACTGGCGCAGGGACTGAGGCAACTGCCGTCGAGACAGGCCAGATTGCTGGCGCAATCCTCGTTGCTGAGGCACGTGCTCTTCGGCACGCCGTTCTCCAGAATGCAGCCACTCTTGTATGGATCCCCCGTGAATCCCTTGGGGCAGACACACTGATAGCCGCCCTTCTTGTTGACACAGTAGGCACCATAGGCGCAGGGCAGGTGCGCGCACTCATCCTCATCCGTGCAGCCGAGCAGGGGATCGCCCTTGAAGCCCGCCTCGCACATACACTGCGGTGGATCGGAGGGTGTGCACTTGGCATTGATGCCGCAGGGGAATCTCTCGCAGGGACTCTTGCACTTGTTGTTGTCCTGCGCATCCAGGAAGTAGGGAGGTGGACAGACGCACTCTCCCGGCTGGATGCACTTCTCGTTGCTGGCGCATTCCTTGTCGGCGGCACATTTGCGCTGCGCAGGCGCACAGAGTCCGTTGTAGGCATCGCCCTGATATCCCTCGGGGCAGTGGCAGCTGTAGCCACCCAGCTGATTGACACACTGGGCTCCATAGGCGCAGAGCTGAGCTCCGCGCTCCTCGCACTCGTTGACATCGACACAGCTGCCGTCGGCCTGGGTCTGATAGCCCTTGGGGCAGGCACAGTAGCTGACCCCACCCGCAATCGAGATGCACTCGGCACCACTCGGGCAGGGTTGCCCCGTGGAGCAGCCCGCCAGGACGCAGCTGTTGCCCAGCAGCTTGTAGGGCGCCTGGCATTGACACTCCGGACTGCTGCAGATCTCACACATGACGAAGGGGTTTCCCGTGTGTCCCTGGGGACAACGGCACTCGTAGCTGCCGGGCAGGTTCTTGCACAGGGCATTCAAGCCACAAGCTGGCTTGCCACGCTGTGCTGCACACTCGTCCACATCCTGGCACTGACCACCTGCCGGATTCCTTTCATAACCCTGGCGACAAATGCAGACACTGCTGCCGGTGAAGGAGTCCAGCACACAGCTTTCGCCCAGAGCGCAGGGATTGGCGTCGGAGCAGCCGACGGTCTTGCCTGAGGCACAACCCTCCCGATAGGCATCCCCAGTGGAGCCACCCGGACATTGGCAGAGGTATCCGCCAGCTGTGTTGCTGCAAATGGCATTCTCCGCACACGGATTAGCTCGGCACTCGTCGATGTCACTGCATCCACCTGGCAGAGCAGCATTTCCCGTATATCCAGGCGCGCAGAGACACTGTGCCTGTCCATTGGCGAGCATGCACTGGGCATGGGCACCGCAATCCTGTGTCTCGCACGGATGGCGACAGTCGTTGCCAATGTTGGGTTCCGGGCACAGGCAGCGATTAGTATCGTCGCAAATGGCATTGCCGGGACACTGTTCGCTCGCGGCACAGCTGACAATAGGCACACAGCGCACCGAGGGATCTGGATCGGCCAGAGTTCCCTCCGGACAGCGGCAGCTGTAGCCGCCGCCAGGCAAGTTGATGCAATCGGCACCCGAGCCGCATTTGCCGCCCGCACGACACTCGTCCACATCGAGGCACTTTGTGTGCGGATCTCCCGAGAAGCCAGGTGGACAGGCGCAGCTGTAGCCACCTGGCGTATTGCTGCAAGTGGCATTCTGGCCACAACTGCCAAACGGTCCGTGCAGCAGGTCGCACTCATCGATGTCCACACAGCCAGCAGCGACATCACTCGGATTGTAGGTCCAACCCTCCTCGCAGACGCAGTACGCCTCGTTCTGATCCGGCTTGCAGTAAGCATGAGCTCCACACTTGACGTCCTCGCAGGGCTGCTTGCAGGCCAATCGCGGTGGACTGCCCACATAACCCGCCTCGCAATCACAGCCATAGGAACCGGGCGTATTCAGACACTGGGCATGCGGTCCACATGCCTCGGCGTGCGTCCTACACTCGTCGATGTCCACACAGCTCGAACCGATGGGCTCGAATCCGTCCAGGCAGAAGCAATGGTTCTCAATACACTCCGCATTGTTGGTGCAGTCAAAGTTGCTGCTGCACAGAATGTTGACATCCGTGGGCACACAGCCGTCCTTGGGATCGGGCTTGCCGTCGTATCCCTGCGGACATTTGCACGCGTATCCCGGCACGGCATTCTCGCAGATCGCGTGCTCGCCGCACGGTTTGTCCAGGGCTGCACACTCGTCGATGTCCACACAACCCCTGAAGGGATCGCCCGTGTAATCCGGCTTGCACGAGCAAACAAAACTTCCGATCGTGTCCGTGCAAATGGCGTTGTCGCCACACGGATTATCCTGGCATTCGTTGATGTCTGCGTTTCGATCGCGTGAGGGATTTGCAGACGGGGGGTGAGACGGGGGATATCAACGCGTGTTCATTGGCGTGTTGTGTGTTCGTTTTGCAGGGGGGGCAGGGCCGAGGGGGAGGTGGTTAAATATATATTTTAATTAATTAAATTAGTAATCAAATCAAACAATACAGAGAGAAATGTATGATAGTTGTGGAAGCAATAGCGTGAAAAGGGGGAGCGGGTTGGGGATTGTGGATAATGGATATAGAGATACTAAGAAAAGCTCTTGAAAGCTATGGAAAGCTGTGGGAAGCTATGGAAAGCTGTGGAATAGAAAAGCTGGACAGGAAGCTCTCAAAGCTAACAAAAAAGCAGCTGAAAGCATTTCATCAGAGAAAGTGAGAGAAAGAGAAGAAAAGCAAAGAGTAGGAGAGCAGCCGAAGCTTACAAAGCTCAGCTTGGACTGCTTTGGAAGCTCGCAAGCTTTGGCAAAAGCTCTGACTTTAGAAAAAGTAAGAGATGAGCGTGTGACAAAACAAACAATTTTAATTTTTTTTTTTTTTTTTTTGGTAAAAAATTAATTTTAAAAGCATAAAATTTATTTATTTTAATATTGAAAAGCTTTGAACTAATTTGAAAAGCTTGTGTAAGCGTTAAGGAAACTTCTATATGCAATTGATTGAGAAAACTATTTTTAATTAATTTGAAAATTTAACTGAATTTGACTTTCATTTCAAGCTATTGTCACACCGCACATCTCCAAGTCGTTACAATAAAAGAACATGCAATTAGACAAATACTAACTCTCGCAGTGCAAATAGCCCTGTCCTTGGAATCCGCTTGGACAGAGGCAACGATATGAGCCCGGAAAGTTGATGCATTTGGCATTTGTGCCACATTTGGCAGCACCATCCGGCTGATTGCACTCATCGATGTCCAGACAGGCCAAACCGGCACCGGATGTTGCCGCCGGCGTGATCAACGTGTCGCCATCGCCATAGCCCAGTTGTAGTGTGGGCGTTGTGCTGGGAAACTCGGCATTGGGATCGTGCTCGAGCACGAAGCCCAAGGGACAACGACACTGAAAGCTACCGCCCATGTTCACGCATTGAGCACCCAAACCGCATGGATTGTTAATGGCGCATTCATCGACATCTGCATTTGTTAGGCATTAATCGTATTAATGAATCAGTTGTTGTTGTTTTTGTTTTTTGCGGTGCATGCGTGTATGTGTATGTTTGAGTGTGCGTGAGTTGTGCCAAAAAACGGTGCCAAAAATATATATCAAAAATCAAAGCAAGAATTTTGTAAATGAATATGGATTTGTAGCGTAGATTCTGAGAGAGATTTCTTGGCACTTACCCTCGCATCCGTTCATGGGATCCCCGTTGAAGCCGTCGGGGCAAAGGCAGCGGAAACTGCCGTCTGTGTTTAGGCAATCGGCATTGCGTCCACAGGGCGTGCGAGCGCATTCATCGAGATCGACACAACCCTGTTCGGTGCGTCCATCGCCATCGTATCCCGTGGGGCAGTCGCAGCGATGACTGCCCTCGAGATTCGTACATATGGCACCGGGTCCGCACACATTCGGATATGCGCACTCATCGACATCCTGGCAGCCGTCATAGGGATTGCCCACAAAGCCCTCTGGACACGCGCACGTATAGTTGCCGGGCGTATTGATGCACTGGGCGTGGACGCCACAGGCCAACGGATTGCTGCACTCGTCAATGTCCGTGCACAGCACTTCGCCGTCGCCCGTGTAGCCGTCCTTGCACTTGCACAGGAAATGCGCCGGCAGATTGCAGCACTCCGCATTCTCCACGCAGCGCGATGCTATCGTTGGATCTTGGCATTCGTCAATGTCTGCAATGGCCATAACAATAGCAATAACAATATAATGATGAGGCATGATTTATCGGAAACGTCAAGACACAAATGAGACGCGTATGAAACGAAAGACTTAGGCAACGAACTTGTTATTTACGCATTTACCGCTTGACTGCACAACGCATGGGAGTCGAATGCGGTTTGTGCAACGTCAACGTCAACGAGTGGGACTCAACATTTTGCTAATTTGCATGTTACGCATGACATTTCAGTGTCATCATCTGCCTTGGCAGCCAAGCAGCAATGTCAATGCGCACAGGATGCACCAGTTGCATATATAATATTTTACCCCTGCCACATTATCTGAACCAATTACAACTCTATTTAGAATCTGAGCTAGCTCGAAACCTAATATAAATATTAAACAATGAATGAATAATCTGACATTGGTTACAAATTCCGAATAAATTTGTTTGTAGAGGCCGGGTCAGACGAGCACTTTTTCACCGACACTTTTTGTCAAAAAGCTGTCCGTGTCGTGTAACGACACAAAATTTCAAAGCGTCGGCGAATAACCGACGCTCACCGATGGAAATAGAACACGTTCTATTCCATCGGTGAGAGATAGTGAGCGACACAGACACGAAAAAATCTCTTTTTGACAAAAAGTGTCGGTGAAAAAATGCTCGACTGAAGCGCCCTTAGATATTTTTATGAAAAAATTTCATAGCATTATTATCAGGAACTGTAATCATTATAAGTGTTATTAAATTTTAAATTTTTTTTTAAATTTTCAAAAAATGATTAATTTCAAGCTTTATATATTTGCTAAAAAAATAATGATTAGTTTTAAGTTATACTTTACTTCACTTTATTTGTGATGAGAAAATAAAACTTGGAGAATAAAAATCAAGTTGTAATTTTGACATTTTCTTAGCGAATAAAGGCAAAAACTATACATATTTCTAGTCACTACTATATTATTATAATAAGTGAATGATTTTTTGATTAAAAAAAAAACAAATAATCATTATTTGCAGTTCCTGATTATTATCACTTTATATTACACTGAGAAAACTTTGTTGTTCTATGCTAAATGAGACATTTAGAGTTTAAATTTTAGATTTAAAATTCAAAATTATCGGAAAATAGAAAAAAGGAAATTTTTTTTTAAAAAAAAATAGAACAATTTAAATGCATAATGAAAAAAGAGGCCAAACTATGATTAAAATGACATTCCGCTTGAATATCTGTTCATCTTTAACAAAGATATGAAAAGTTAAAGTTGCTCAAACCAATACTCACTGCTCAATTAGAAAATCTCGTAATAAGCGTAAATATCTTTTAGATCAACCATTTATAATCCAATATGCAGCTTAATTGGATAAGCGAAAACTAAAGTGTTCAGTTAAAGCTATAATCAATTTTCGAATCTTTGTCATTCTTACTAAAATTGATTTATATTTTTTCGACTTTCGTGTAGAATTGTAGAATCTTTTGCTTGATTTGGTTTGTTTGCTTGTTGATGGTGTGTTTAGCTAATGGATGAATCTAGTCGCATTCTGATCATGCGGAAGCACAGCGATCAGCTTTACGCTCCAATAGGCCGCAGCGCATTGAGAATTCAATTCAATTCTATTCCCTTCTCTTCTCTACCCCCCTCTCAAAAGTCAATGAAGCGGCAACTGTGGCAAACGTAGGGACACAATCGAGTACAAAGGGGGAGGAGGTATAGAAGGTAGGTTGGTAAACTGGCAGAGCCATTAATCATTGGGTTTATGGATAAGAAATGTTGTACATTTATAGCTAATATGACATAAGTACAAAAGTTGGCAAAAGACAAGCAGAGACAGGGCCAAGGACAGTGAAGGGAAGGGCAGAAGATGCCTTATAATTATGGGCAGTCGAGCAAGTTGCGCAGTTATAATTACTAGTTTTTAGCTTATAAATTAAGAGGATCATCACTCTCAAACTGGTATGGCCCCTAACACAGTCACTTCTCCTCTCTTTCCATTTTCATTCTTTCATCTTTCGGACTTGGACTCATCGTGTTCGTCTTCGTCTATGATATGACTGCATTCCATGTTACCAGTTACCAATTGCTAAGTCTGATTACTCAATGTCATCGTCTGCGTTCGCCTGTCTGCCACATGGCAGTTGCCAGGTTGCAAGTTGCCAGGTTGCAAGTTGCCAAGTTGGTAGCCAGGAGTTTTTGACTCAGAAGCAGGAAGCATTCTATGTTCTTCTAAGTTTCAGTGTCAGTTTAATTACTTTATGCAATGTGCTTACTGAAGGCTGAGAGACTGCGAGACTGAAGGTTGTCTTAGCCCCCGTCTAGGCCATTGACCATTAGGCCATTGGCTCTGGTAATATGTTATGTGATGGGTTCAGGTGCAAAATTCAATTTATTTGCGCCTCAGCTACTCTCATTATAATTGAGATTTCTTTCCTCTCCTTTTTTTTTAGAAGTAATGTTCTAATTTTTATGTAGGCGTTGTTTCAGCCTTGGGTTAAATGTTGAAGCTTGAAATCGGTCTTTGTTTTTGTTTTTGTTGCTGGCGAACCAATCAAATATGCGTGACTAAAGGTAATTAAGTTGAGTGCATGTGCTGACATAATTCTCCCTCTCTCTCTCCCTCTGTGGTATTCTCTATTCCCCTTGGGGCTTTTCTCAATTCAGATTTCCGGTAGACACTGTCTGGGGCATCGTTTGAAGAACATAATTCTATCGAATGGCATTTGAGCAAAGACAGTTAAACTTGTTCAAACTGACCATTTTTATTTGAGAAGCATTCTTACGTCAAATATATGAAGTCTTTGATATATTATAACTGTCTTTGATATTATGCAAATAAAAGTTGGTGTAAATATTGCATTTCATGAGCAAGCTTTCAAAAAGTGGGCAACTTTAAAGCTATTCTGAAAAGTAAACTTAAGATTACCTCTAAAGTTATATAAATTAAACTTTATTATAGTACAGCTGATAGTTTATTGAGTATTTTACATAATTTGTATAATAAAAAGAACTATTTAATATCACATGGATTTTGAGATAAGAAACTTTCCATGCACTCAAACCGAAGCTTCCCCAAGTTTTCGACTCTTATTCGTTGGGATTTAAAACTATCTCAACTTATGGCTTATATTCTCTCTAGTCTCTCTATGCTCCCCACTTCGTGTATTGCAAAAGATTCAAGTCTGTGCTGCTTGGCAGTGTTTAACTGCACTAATCAAAGCTAATTAGCAGTCGAGACTGTACAGATTTATTGTAAAATGCTGAAACAAAACAATCTACAAAGCAGATAAAAGCGTGGATCGGATCGGGTCTGGACTTGTTGGCGTCTCTCTAATAAATTTATGTAATTGTTCTGCTAATTAGCATTTGCAATTTATGGTCGTTGTTGTTGGTATTTCAGTTATGACATTCGTGCCACAAATTTGCACTATTTTTACAGATAGTCGCAAATACTTATTGTGTATGTATTAGTATATAGGCAAGTCTATATACATAGAAGAGCAGCAATTTACGAGCGGACATGACTTTCATGCTCGACTGCTAAACTATGATGAACAACATTAAAAAAAAGAAGAAAAAACAGAAAGACAGACAGCAACCGAAACAGAAACACAAAACTATAAGTCTGTGTGGTGTAATTTATGGTGAAGCATAACTAAATAACATTTGAACTTGAACCCAGGCGAAAAACTAAAGTAATAAACTAAGCAGAGAAATAATGAATGCGACTCGAAAGATGCCCAGTTAAATTTTTCCAAATTTTAAGAAACTTTTCTTGTACCTAAGTGTCAGTATTTGCAGACAAAATACTTAGCTAAATACTGATTTTAAATAATTTAAAATTTGAGCAATTATTCTTAGTTCTTCTCTAAATATCAGGGACTGAAAATAGCTTTTATTGATCAAAATTTTACCCAAAAATCACATATAAGGTTTTTTGTTTAAAATACATCAAACTTAAAATACATCAAAAAAAATCAAAAAAAAAAAAATCAAAAGAAAAAAAATCAAATTTAATCACAATTTTTGATTTATATAATAAAAATAAATATTAAGAATTATTTATAAGTTTATCAATTTTAAAATACATCAAATTTAAAATACATAAAAAAAAACAAAAGAAAAAAAATCAAATTTAATCATTATTTTTGATTTATATAATAAAAATCAATATTAATAATTATTTATAATTTTTATTTTTTTTTTCAAAGTTTTTAAATTATTATTATAAGTAATTTTTTTTTATATTCTTCATAAAGGTTTCGGTCCCTGCTAAATATTATTTGATTATGCTGAAAATTTTAAGTCTTCTTACCAAAAAAAGTTAACTTAATGTAAAATTTTTAATGATTTTTATTTTTTTTTAATTCCTCTAATTTTAGACTACCCTTTTAGCACTTTCTCATGCGCACAGGGTATGCACAAACTGGGAGAAGAAATATGAAATTAGCTAACAAATTTGTGGCGCAATTATGCGTTAAGTTTTTCCATGTAAGGCGCAACAACAACAGCAGCAATAACTAAAAAAACGACAGCAATTATAACAACAACAACGACGACGACGACAACATTGAGAAAAAGATCAAGGTCGACCGCCGGACAGCGTCAAGTGATGTCAGTTGAAGTTGAAGTCGAAGTCGAAGTCGGAGTTGAGGTTGAAGTCATGGGTGGCTCAATTTGGCGGTGGCGCGTAAATGTGGCAACAACTGAAGCTGCTGCGACTTGAGCTTGAAATTAGGGTTCGGGGGCTGTGGCAAGAAGGCGTGTCAATGCCGACGCTTAAAGCCATTTTCATGGCTTATCAGGCGACACGCCAATTAATTGCTGCTGCCATTTTGATAGTGCCAAAGGAAAATAAAAGTATATATATATAAGAGATATCGGATACACTATATATATAGATAGGTCTGCATGGCAGATAAACACGTTCACAGTCCAGGCTTATCAGCTGACGTTGATCTGAAGACTGTGCGTCGAACGGGTCGAAAGACAGAGAGCTGAGTTTCCAGTTGGAAGCTGCAGTTAAAGTTGAAGTTGTAGTTGTTGTTGTTGTTGTAGTCGGTGCCGTTTGCGGCTTTTGAGGACAGCATTAAGCGCCGACAATGTTGCCGCATGTTGTTTGCTGTGTTTGTGCCACAGCAACAACAACGTGGGCCACAATCTATTTTATCCGTTTTAATGATCTGCCCCAGTTAGCGAAACGAAAGGGAGCAAGCTGCCGCCTGTTGAACGTGCCAACAAACTAAAACAAAAACAACAGCAGCAACAACAACAACAACAAAAGCAACAACAGTAAGTACAGCTGCAACAACTCGTGTTGCGCCTCAAACTGCGGCAAAATAGTTATAAATTTAGCACTCAACTCGAGTCGAGTTAGAGAGTCGACACTCAGTCCATTTTACTGCAAGACAAATGCATTAGAAGCAGCTATTGACTTGCCACAAAGCTACACTCGGAAAAAAATATCAAGACTTTCATATTTAAACAAGGTACATTCAAGTACAAACAATCTCTGACAGAGTTTGGAACTCTTCAAACTTATCGCAAACTCGGAAATCTTGAAATACGATTTTTTAATAACATTCTCATATTTAAGCACGTTTTAATCTCGAAATATACTTAGGGCCGTTTTTTCAATGTACATATAAGTTTTATTCAACAAATATTTTGAAATTTGACAATAATTTCCATACATTTTACGTCAATTTCTCTTTTCAATAGTTATCAAACACCTTATTTAGACATTGAAAAATCGGACCTAAATAAAATACATAAAAATTGAGACACATAACAAAAATAAATGTAATTTATCATCTTTTGTTGGTCACTTGATGTCACCGTTTTTCGGCTAGAACCAGTTGGGAATTCTAAGGCGCATGTTTGAAAAATATAGCAGAAACAGATCGCTGTATACTTAATTTAAGAATAATAGCACACAACAATTTTAAAATAAAAATATTTTTCTAAGTGTAACACTCGCCTCTTCCCCTCCCCCTTCCCTACCCTCCTCACACTTTATGTGGCAATTTTGTCTTCATTGCATAACTGGACTTTGGCGATGCGTTAACGAAGTCTTCGTCGTCTTCATCGTCGTCGTCGAACGACGCACGCATCTGAGTTATGAACATGAACATAATGCGAATGTGCCACCAGCTCGGCAACAGGTGCAACAGGTACCGTTAGACGCCTCTGCAATTGTGTGTGTGTGTGTTTGTGTGTGTGTGTAAAATCCAAACAGGTAGACAACCCCACACAAAATCACAAAAAAAAGTGGTAGAAAAAGTGGCGTGTGGCTTGAAAACTGGCCATGATTTGTTGCTAAGTTTAATAGGTGAACTTGAAGCTGAAATGCAAAACTGGCTAAAGTTGTGAGAGTATCTGCATAGAGACCAGAGACAACAGAGACAAGAGACAGTTGCCATTAAGTCCGTAAAAAATGGCTAGTGCCAACTAAGAAGAAGGTCTCCATAGAAAAATACGAGTTATAGTGCTTAAAAATGTTTCGACTTGTGTTTTACTTACAGAGATGGAAAATTCTAAATTCCGTTTGAATGATACATAACTTGCCTTAACCCACTGTAGTTATGAAAATTACGAATAAGTGCCGTTTAAGCAATTTTCAAAAAATTATAAAAAATATAAGCGAAACGATTTTAGAAAATTTTTTTTTGCAGTCACTCCTAGAATTGTTTGAAGAATGTTTTTGCATCCCAACATTTTTTTTTTATATCGAGGAAAGTTGACTTTTTTTAATATTCGAATATTTCAATGGATACTTAATGGGTTAAGGAAAGTTATGCATCATTCAAACGAAATTTAGATGACCTTTCCAAATATATTTTTTAAATTTGAAGACATGACTTGCAATAGCTGTTATAGTAAAAGAAAGAGTGTTCTTATTAATTTGGCCAGTAGTTAATATGTATTAAAAATACAAAGACAAAATTGCTGTTTCTTTTATTTATTCCATCCCCTTATTTATTTTGTTATTTATTCTCTCTTATTTGCAGAGATTAAGAGCACTTTAATCTATTATTTTCTATCTGAGTATGTACATTATTTATATTAAGAAATATTCAAAATTGGTAATTCATAAATTTCAAACGTTTCTTAAGGTTTTACAATACTTGTATTAACAATCAAAGACATAATCTTAGATAATTGCACATTTATGCAATTGCACTTTAAAGAGTCATTCATCATGATATAATTAGAGCTCGTGGCTAGATTTGATGAACTGTGTGGGAAAGTCGAGTGCGTGCCTCTGGGCCATGGCTATAATAATGTATTTACTTGAACTACACGTAAGGGGATAGAAAGCTTCTCAGCATATTTAAAGCAGGTTGATTTAAATGATTATAGGCGAACTGTTCTCTGGAAGTCTCAACTGTCTGTCTGTCTGTCCGTCTGTCTGTCTGTCTGTCTGTTGTAATGAAATGCATTGTTAATAAAAGAGTAAAGAGGAAGAAAGAAGGTTTGGCTTTAGAATGGAATTAGATAATGCTCGTATGACTGAAATGCGATGCTGAGACGTTTCAAGCCACTGCCCAGAATTTATGCATGCCTGACGACTCCCTACCTACCTACCTACCCAACTACCCCTCTCCCCCCCATCTTGACAGTTGGTGCGAGAAGTCGTCACATTGCAATCTAGAATCTCAGCAACGTCTTCATACTTAGCGCGCTTTGTGAAATTTGCGCTCGTTATCGCATTGCATCGCCAAGAGAAGAATTGAGGGAGGAGAGTTCAGAGAGAGGGCGAGAAAGAGAGGGAGGGGTGAGGGGAACAACCACAGGCAGCTGCTCTTCTTGAGTGTTGAAAGTTCTGGCGTGTCCATGTTTGGGGTCAGATTACATGACACTGATTCCTCGTCTAACAGACATGTATATGCACGTACAATCATGTCTATGTCTAAGTCTATGTCTATGTTTTGTGGCGCGAAAGCATTGCTACAAATGCTGTGGTTTCTTTCCATCCACCAACATCAGCACCAACACCACAATCATCATCATCATCAGCATCATCATCAGGAGTTGGAGCAGGAAGAGCCTCTCTGTTAAGTGTTCCCTGTGCTTAGAATCTTTTCCTATATTTTCTAGTTATTATTATTGTAGTTTTTGATTTCTTTTGCCTTCGCTTCTCTAACTTTATCTATGTGGATGCCATAATGTGTTTTCATTACGCAACATTAGGCCCAGTCCAATTATGGCTGGCACTTTTTCACTGTCGTACAGGTCGACAGCTTGGACAGGTGCGCTGGAGGGTTTTGGGCCCACGCTGTGCGCTTTACATTATATTGAAAAGAGAGAGAGAGAAAGGAAACTCGAGTTAACGAACCAAGTTCATCAGCTACATATACAGCGAGTGGGTTATACGATAACACTGAGAGAAAACTCTAACAAATATCAAATTAAAATCGATATGTTAATCTAAAGTTTGAAATCATTTGTGAAGGGAGCTTTAAAAGCTGCTTAAAGTTTCGAGATGATGTAGAAAAAGTGTCAAATATTATTTGTTATTAAAAAATAAATTTAAAATTTGCTTTGATAAATTTATAAATGAAATGAAAGCATTTTCTATACATTATCAATTAAATAATAGATTAAATTGCAATTTATACCACTCGATTCCTTATGAAAAATATATTTACTAATCTTTTCCATTAACTAAAAGCTTGGACAAAACTTCAGACTTCAATCTGAAGACTAAATACAACTCATATCACTTAAAAGTCAAAAACTCAACCAAAAACCATTTGAAGTTCTTCCTCATTCGATCTAAGCTTTTTTTGCTATGAGATCTTCAGTGATCTTTCTGGCTAAATACAAATCTTAGACAGGACATTAGTTGTCTAACTACAATCGAGGCTTAATCGACTAAACATCAGCTTAAAGTTCTTCCTCATTCAATCGAAGCCATTTGCATTCTGTGATCTTTAGCGATCTTCAGACATCTTCTTAGATTTCAAGTGCTTCGTTTCCTCTCCCCTTACTCCGCTCCTGTGAATATTTGTAAGCTGGGAGCTTCAACAATAACTAACTTATAACAAAGAGACGACGCTGTAAGGTACTCAAGTGTAATCGCTACATGGTCATTATTATTACCTCGCTGGATAAGTATACACCGAGCAGATTCCATTGTGAGATCTGAGAGAAAAGCTTTCATATTGCAGTTGTTTAGAATTGTTACTGTTGTTGTTGTTGTGATGGCCAGCGCGTCTTTTGTTACATTTTAAACTTGAAGCTGGGCACTTGAGACGATTGAAATGAGTTAAAATGAGACTTGAAGATCTTGCTAAGATTTCCAGTGAAATAAACCGTTAGCAACGTTCAGATCTATGAGGTAACCTAGACTAAATCATGGTCTCAGCCAACAAGACAACAAAACAAGCCACAAGCAACAGGCAACAGACGTTGACGGAAGTACAAAACGGCAACAACAATCATTTGTAGCCGTCGTTCGTTGGGGTTTGGTCGGTCATTTATGCCTATGCTTAGAAAATAATAACAACAATACTACGACTATATGACAATAACAAGGCTGGGGAGAAGACTTACCTTCACATTGGAAACCATTGCCGCGATAGCCCGGAAAGCAGGTACACGTGAAGCTGCCCAATGTGTTTGTGCAATGGGCAAAGACATCGCATGGACGCTGCTTGCACTCGTTCTCGTCTATAAAATGGATAAAATGGAAAAGGTTTTAACGGTTATGTAAGCCGAGAAAGGCCAAAGCCAAGGCACAGTGGAATTGAAGGGCTGAACTAACTAACTTATATATATTTAGGATTTTCAATTCAGAATAAAGTGTTTTTTCTGATCTTTTCGATTATTTATGTTAAGAAAAAGACAAATTATTTTCTATATAATTTCAAATTAATTTTCAATGATATACACACATTCACAAAAATTAGAATTTACAAATATAATTGCATATAAATGTTCAAATTTCGATAGGATTGATTATCTAATAATTTATTTGATTATTTACGTTAAGAATAAATCAAATTATATTTTCTATAATTCCACTTCATAAACTGAATTAAACAAATATAATTGTATATTAATTAAAATTGTATGGTTATTTTTCTAATATATTCGACTATTTATGTTAGGATTTAAAATAAAATGTATTTTGAATAATTTTACATAAGTTCAAATAAATTTATTTTTTTAATTATCAAAATACGTACAATATTGGGATCCCAACATTTATCAATTTAACAAAAATTTAATTTTAATAATCCCAATATTAATTAATTCAACAAAAATTTATTTTTAATAATCCCAATATACATACATCAATTCAACAAAATTTTTATTTTAATAATATTAATATTACCATTTACAAATTTTCCTTTACTTACACAATACTTATGTAAAATTTTTAGTGATGAAAAATTAATAGAAACGAGACTCATTTTGACATTTCAAACAAATGTTTCATAGTATGATAAAAAGCTTCTCCGTTGTTTTGTTAAATTTTGAAACATTACCAAATAGATAAATATTAATTAAAAATTATGAAACTAAAAAGAATTATTTTTCCAATGCAATTTTCAAAACACAACATAAAATTATCGTTTCTATGTTTATATTATAATTAAAGTAAGTTAATTTAGCCCTTTTGCCCCACTGTGCATTGTTTCTGGTTTGGTTGGCTTGGTTGCCACTTACCCTGATCGACGCAGTTGCAGCCGCCAAAGCCGTCATTGCAATGGCAAACACCGTTGAGGCAAACACCGTTTGTGCACTGTGTGCCATCCTTATCACAGTCATCTGCAATGCACCACAAAGTAAAATAATTCAGTTAAAATCGCATTGAATTTGGCTACAAAAAACACAGAGATCGATCGATCGATCGTTTCACTTACTTGTGCATTTGAGCTCTTTACTCAGCTCATCGGAACCAAGAAAACAGTCTTGATTGCCGTCGCAGATTTTCGATAGATCGTATAGTTGCAAATAGTCCGTAGACTCATTGACTTGGCAGCCAAAATAGCCATCTTCGAGATTCAGAAAGAATACTTCGCCTCGAAATCGACTATGCTTGTTTGGATTTGTCTTAAAGGGTTGTAGTTGTTGGTGTTGTGAATGTACCTGTGAATAAAGTGGACATCGGATATGTTAAGTCTCAATGATAAACTCATATATATTTGATGAAAATAACCATTAGTTAATATGATGTGAATTTCTATTAACGACTGGCTCAGAAAATAATAAATGTAATTTTACAATTTGTTATCTATTCATTTTTAAAATTAAAGTTATACAATTTTTCATTAAGTTTTTCATGTCGACCTTTTAACCTAATTAAATTCAAGTTGCCGTTAAATAAAATAAAATTTACGTTTATTTCAATAAACTATTTAATGAGAATAATATTCTCTTTGAATAATATTATTTTATTCAGTAATAATCATTTCTGGCTAATGGGTTGTCGTTCTTAGCCTTAACTTCTGTTTGATGAAATCATAAAAATTTGGTGTTAAAATTTATGTATTTCTACTTGTTTCCCTACTCTGTGTGATTTGTTAAAATGAGAACAAACTCCCCCATCTGCTCATCAGCTTAACCTCAATCCCGCTGGAAGACAACAACCTTGCTGCTCTTTTGATGTTGTTTAAGTTAAACTAATTTAAATTCAAATTAGATACAGCAAAGTTAGCAGGCGTATCAACGTCAGAGCTTCTTCAACCAGATTTCTTAACCGACAGAGAAACAGACACAACTACGGCTCGATGCGGTCCATATAGGCAACGTGTTCATACAGGTTAGCTAAAGTACATAACTACACACATACACTGATAAAAAAGAGGAGTTTTATTTATAGTATAATGTGAGTCAATTTGTTTTGAATACAGCCATAATTTAATTTGAATAATATTTAATTAAATATCTTTAATTTGAAAGCAATCATTTTTTATTATTGTACTTTAGTTGTCAATAATTTTACTTAGAGTATTTTTATGAATATTCACTGAATAATAATAATAATTTTAATCGATTTACAATTTTTAGATTTTAAAAATTTATGCAAATTTTCTAAGTATTTAAATTAAGGTGAAAATACTTACATATTCATTATATTTAAATCTTTTTATAATATTATAATAAAATATTAATAAATTTCAATAAAATATGCAAATTTCTTAAATATTCAAATCAAAGTGAAAATATTTAAATATTCATTCTATTTTTCTATCAGTGTATGCATATATATGTGTTTCGTCTTTTGTTGCTTTTGTTTTGCCAACGCTTAATTGTTACACTTGGCTGATTTTACTTTTATAAACATACAAAAAAAAACAAGAAAAAACAAAAACAAAAGTTGTTTGCCATATTTTCTCAGTATAACTGCCGGGCTTTATGGGTGTTTGTCTGTGTGACTGAGTAACTGACTGAATGACTGACTGACAATATGAGTTGTTACTGTTACCAGCAACAAACAGCATTAGATGCCGAGCTATATTAAAACGAGTTTGTCACTTAAGACCTTTTTGCGCTACTGCAAAATGAATTAAAACAAGTTCCATTTGGGTAACACATTGGGAGCTCTTATACATATGTATTTCTTCTGCTTCTTCTTCTTCTTCTTCTCTAGCATTGTTGTACTCGCCGGACTTGATCAAATTTAACTTCCTACGTTTTGGCACGACATTCCAATTATATTATAAGGCAATTTCGACTTTTGACTATTTCGATTGGATTTAATTTGAGTTCCTGTTGCGATTAAAAATAATGCGATTACCAAATCTTCAAACAGCTGAAAAAAATGACTCAGGCGACAAACTTGAACAAGCTGTGCAGAAAATTCAATCGAAATTATGAGGTGAACTTAGATAACTTTCAACTTGTAGATATTTCGATTTAAATATGAATTGATTATGTAGATTTGTACACTTCATTCTTTGAAAGCAGGCGAAAAGAATTATGTTTTACTTTAATAATGGAATTTTTTGAATAATAATGAATTAATATTATAGATCCTAAGTTTCTGTCTTGTAAAAGTTTAAAGTCTTTCTTAAACAAATGACTCAGGGCACAAACTTGAGCTGAACTATTGATTTACATAACTAAAATCTAACCGAAAATACACCAGAAATTATAAGTCAATAATAAAGAAAAGTGTGAATATTTGATTTTGTTTGTACACAAAGCTACGTTCTCCCAATTAGCATATCTGAATGTTTATTTAAACTGCGCAGATTTACTTCGCATAACAATAACTCAGAGGGGAAACTTTACAAAATTCGTTTTTATTTTAATAGGGAAAATAGTCTGGGAAGCACTAGAAATAAGTTCTATTCAGAAACATTTTAGATTGGGCTCTAAATGTGAAGTACATGAGATTAAAGATTGTTAAAAAGTTTAAGTGTACCGCGTGCAGTTAGAAGAGCAATCAACTGAGGAAATTGCTGATCTAAACCAATTACTGCGGCAAGCTGTTGGCTTCTTTCGTTCTTCTTGGCCAAGACACGTGAGCGAACGCTTTTGCCACCTTTCTACCTGGCTAATGAGCAGACCATAAAAATGAAACAACAACTAAAGGTGTGAGCATGAAGCACTCGCTGTGCTGTCAAGTTCAAGTTGCACTCTGAGAATTGTTTTAGGTAGATCCTTATCACGTTTAGTACGAGTACGAGTACTTGAAGTTTGTTTGTTTGTTTTTGTGTTTTCAATTGGGATTTGTGCTTTGTGCTCGCTTCACGCCATGCAACGTTAGCGGCCTTGCAAAACAATAGATGCAGCAGCTATCGGTGCCTGTGACTTTATCAATTGACGCGCCACACAATGAGCAGCAGCTAAAGTCGAAGTCGAAGTCGCAGTCAAAGTCGGAATCGGAGTCAGAGTCAGAGTCGCATCATCATCATCACATGCAACAATTAAGTCTGTATGTGTGTGTTTGTGAAGATGATGAGGCTGCCACAACAAAATCTCCCATGACATTGAACGACGCGTCACAATGCAATTTTCTGCTGTTGCAGTTGTTGCTAGCCAAGTTAACAGATTGTCGGCTGGATACAATAACAGCGCCCCTCCACGCCTCTTCAAATGCATCCGTTATACTAGATAGCTACCTGTCAATTACACTTGAATTTTGTGTATCACTAAGTCAGCGTTGCTGTTGAAAATATAAAGTTCGTTGCCTAAGTCTTTTGTTTGTTTTTCAGCTCAAGTTTGTTGCCTAAGTCTTTCTTTGCAGCTAATCAAATAAATTACTACTCTAGGCGATTCGCACACATAAATCATCAAAATCACAACGCACAAATAGAAAGCAAAGCACGTCTCTCTCTCTCTTTCTCTCTCTCTCTCTCTCTATCGCTTTGCGGTGAATTTGTCGCGAAAAGCCAAGAAATGCGTGCTTCGCATCGCATGTCAATGAACTTGTGGCTTAGCTTACGGCTTAGAGCATTCTTTTGGCCAATTTACAAAGCCCCGGTTCAAATTCCCCCCTCTTTTCATCCTCTCTGTGTCTATTTTATACTCTCTTCTTCTCTCTCTCTCTCTCTGCATAAATCGATGGCTATCAAAGCATTTTTACAGCTAATGCGGCTATTTTTATTCATTACGTTTTTTGGCTTTCTTCCATTGATTTGAAGCCGAGTCTTGACTTGGCTTCGACCATTTCTCTGTCTCACTCAGTCGCTGACCGCTCGGTCTGACTGTGATTATGCTGCGGAAAGGGTATATTAAGCTAGTGATGATAGTGCTTAAAGCAAACAAATAAAGGGTAATAGTTTAAAGTTGTTCGCTTTGCAGTTTCTCATTTTTCACTTGTTTATTAAACTATTTTTCAGATAGAATTTAAGGCATAAATGATTCTTCCATTATTTACTTTTGATTGATTTCTACTCTACTATTATATTTTTATAACATGAAAAGTTAATCTCTCTGTTAACGTATATGAATTATAATATTCCTAATACTTTCATCATTTTATTAAAGGCATTATTTATTATTTTATAATTTGTTTTAATTATTTATTTTCTATTTTTTTAATGTAAATAATTTTTTTATTTTTAAATAAATTAAGGAGTAACCCGTAGTCGTTCAATATTCTTCGCCTCGCTCTATCTTTACTTGTTCTTTATCTATCATTACACTATCTAACCAGAAACGAAATGTTTTCTCGTTTTTTTTTTTGCTGTTTAAACAACCATCAAATCAAAGTGCCAGCTAGAATTTTGTCTGAGCTTCCAAAAGTTAAATGCTTTAAAGGTTTCTTTCGTCTCAGCTTTGGGTTGAGGTTCTTCTTCTATTATTTCTGTCTTTCATTTCACAGTTCGTTGTTAAAATTAATAAATCTGTCCAGAACTAAGAACTCTTCAGGCCGTAATTTATATTTACGGCTCATTTGCATGGCCGGCAGAAGTACCGTTAGGTCATGAAAGAAGTTTGTCGGGGTTGCATCATTAGTCTGTATATAAGAATCAGCGATCATTTGGTTCCAAACCTTTTGCACTGAGCTCATTTCTCATTTATGTTTATTCTTTTATTATCTTATTCTTTAGTATTTTGTAGTATTTGTATAAAAATTTGTTTCATAATGAGCTGACAGCTCGTAAATTTGTCAAGAGGATTATGTCGCATTGTGTGAAAGCTCTGGACAAACTCATCATAAATTAATTATTGTTCATATGCTAACTGACAATGCCATCGATCGAATCTCATCCATCCCATTCATGTTTGTGAACTCGCTTTGCCTTTGACCCCGGACCTTAGACACACCTTGATTGGGTGTTAATTGGATGTTAGTTGGAACACACTTAGGCAATACTTACTGTACTCGAGAGTAGTAGCACTATCCACGTGACTAGTGGCAAAAATATTTTCATTTTTGCTGAAACGAAAAGAAACAAAAAAACACATTAAAAATACAATTAAAATCAAGTTAAGTTGTAAATAGAAGAGTGCAGGAAAGGGAAGAGGAAAAAAGAGAGAAGAATTGTCCATTAAAAGTGGCTACAAAAATACTTGAAAAATGTAAGGCGATTTCCTGCTTAAGACGCGAAACGAAAACAAATACAAATACGCGTAATTAACTTAAAATTTCAAACACGCACCTCGAGAGCCTCTGCAAAAATTGGCCTGGTCATCGGCGACAGGTGCCAAAAACAAAAGAAATTGTCAGCGAGGGAAAGAGAAGGCAAGAGAGATACAAGTGGCAAAGCAAGCCAGGTAAATGACACTTGAAATTTATGCGCAAACATGGCCAATGTCTCAGTTTCTTAGTTTGTCTCTCACTTGTTTATCTTTCGAGCCTTTTTTTCCGCAGAAAAATTATTTATACAACGGCACTGCAAACACCGGAGTTAAGAGCCCAGATCCAACACGCAGACCAGCATAAAAATTACACCTCGGGCAAAAATTACTTACAGAAAATAGAAAAGAGAAATAAATAATGCTAGAGAAATATGTTTGTGAACTGGCCACAAGGCATTGTTTGTACTCAGTTTGTTTTCTCACGCACTTATTTTCCACTTTCAGTTTTCAGTTTTCAGCTTTGGAGTTTTGAGTTTTTCTTTTCAATTTCAGCTTCGTCTCATTTTCATGAGGTTTTGGCGGCCGTTAAATGAGCCTCTTAATTGGTAGAATACACACATAACTGAATACGAATTGTCGCCGCCCGGAAAAATGTAATAAGTTTTGTGTGAAAATTGATAGGATCTTTATATGGTAGACACTAGGTGGTCATATAATTATGACATAATCAACAGCTGCTGCCGGAAGTACTGCAAACCGACATGAAGTCATTAATGTGGATAGAATTCTGGTGGAGTCTTCACCTGGGTGTGTTAACAATAATGATGTAAGTCCAAACTGTGAATCGAGCTTAAAAGGAGGAACATAAAAATCGACGAAAGAAGAAATCGAGTTGTCAATCAAACGGCAATTTTTTTAATTATGAAAAAAATAAAAATTATAATTTTCATATGAATTACGTTTTGATTTAAAACAAAATAAGAGCTCAAAAATTGTTATTTTGACAGTTTAAAGAATTTGTAAAAATGTCAAGGAGAAGTGTAAAAATTTTGTTACATAAATGCGAACTGTGAAACGAGTTTAAGTAATATCATAAAAAAATCGAAGCTAAGTTTGGTTTTTCTAATCACCAACTAACAAACAACTTACTTAACGCTGGTTGAAAAGTTGTTACAATATTTTGCCAATATCTGGGAATGTTTCTGCAAAAACATATATAAATTGCACCCCGGGCCAACAATAAAACCTTCAACGAGCCATGACCAACTCCTTGCCACTATAAACTGTGTAAGGTGTGCAGCTGAACATGGCCCTAGACTTGGTCTAGGCCCTAACTGCAGTTGGCCAAGTCTACGATTTATCTATTTCGGTTTATCAGCTAATAAACGCTTAAATAAAATACACACTCTAAGCTAAATTACATGCGCTTTGCACGATTGCCAGCCCAAGGAAATGAATTGGAGGTAGCAGGGCATAGGGATGGACTAGCAGATACCCTTCGTTTAAGTTAAATGGGAGACAAATGTCAAAGAAAAAATTAAAAACTTTTCCCGGTTGCATGACTTTGGAAATATAATATTGTCTATATGGTATGTAAAGTATAGAATTTAATAAGATTTGTAGAGTCTAAAATATGAAACACGCTTTAATGTCATTTATGTTTCACAAATCTCTAGAGATTTTGATGACAATTTTTGGTGGCTATTATGATTAATAAAACTTTGATATTATTTAATAAATGAAATTTCAATTGTATCAATTTTATGCAATATATAAATTCATTTAAAATGTTAGCGTGTTTTTAAATTTTAAAATGATTTTAATTTAAATTGATACATTTTAACTTTTATTACACTTTTTTACATTTTTTTATTCAATAAATTTTAATTTTATGAAAATTTGTTTACATTTTTAAAATGATTTTTATTTAAATCAATAAATTTTAAATCTTTTTAAATTTTTATTACATTTTTAAAATAATCTTAATTGAAATCAAAATTTTTTTTTAATATTAAATTTTTATTAAATTATGCCAATTTAAAAAAGAAAATTTAAATGCATATTCAATTTTAAAATAATTATTATTTAAACCAAAGACTTTTGCTTCTAATAAAAATTATATTTTATCCAGACTGAACTTCACTGAGATCTTTACCGGGTATTTTCAACTGTACAGGGTTTACAAGCTCACATTCGTGTGTTTCGAATCGCCTTTCTGAAGTGATCCAGACTGCAACTGCAACTGAGACTGGACTCTGACTCCAACTTCGACTCCAACTCCAACTCCGAGTCTGAATCCCGACACGACTCTAGTTGGGGCTGAAGGCCATCGCCTTTTTGGCTAATCTTGTTTGCTCGTTTATGCCATGGCCTTTGGCTGTGCGTGTGTGTGTATGTGTGTGTGTGTCTGTGTTGACCATGTTCATGATCACTTAATTAAAGCAGAAGGAGGAACTGAGGTTGCTTTACGTGTAGAATAATTCTCGATCTGGGAGCATTTGTTAGTTGGCGAATAATTTCCAAGTGATGCCTGATAAATTTATGTGGCTGCGAAATGAGCGTAATTTGGTTGGTTACTTTGAGCATTGGCCTGAGCTGAGATTGGATTTGGAATGGGAATGGGGCTTGGAATCGCTGGGGGATTAGCCGGCTACCTTCCGGCTGACAAGCTGATAAATGTGCGTGATAAATGTGAATGGTTGTTCTTGATTCTTCTACTTGGACTTGCTTGGACTCTTTGCTCGTTCGTTAACGCTGATTGATCTAGCAAAGCTGGCCAAATGCCAAGACTGAAGTGAAGTCTGATGTGCAGTGCAGTAAATGTGAGATGGAAGTATTTCAGCCTTCAATACAAAAGGTCATATTGTAATTGATGAGTCGAAGTTTTCACTGATTTATTTATATTTTCAAAAGTTGTACTTATAATTCTCAACTAGTTTTAGAGCAAGTTAATTTCATAACTGATGTAAAACAAGTGCTTGTGTTGTTTTCTCATCAGCTTTCATTACTGTCACTTTATTAATCATATTTATTTTTTTATTCGTTTAACGGTATTTTTATTTGTTTATTTGAGACCCAAATCAAAATATTTTCATGCAATGTCAAACATAAAATTGTTGAACGAAGGTCGCAGTGTCGGCAACTTGACTCAAGCATCTCAAGTCGCTCAGATCTTAATAAATATAAACCGTTGTTTTTCTTTTGGCTTCGTATAACTCGGACATATGTCTAACCTGATCTCAGTCACCTCTCTTCACTCCTATTCCCTCTCTCTCTCTCTCTTTCTCTGCAACTGCCTCTGTTGCTTGTGATGATCTCATCTTGTATTAACCTGTCTAGCCACTAAATCAAAGCCAAAGATGCGAGTGACACATTTTTGCTCAACCGAAAATACAAATACACACACATACACACACACACACACAAACACACAAACACACACACACACACAGCATCATCATCTGCTTGCTGATCGCATCTTTGTTAAAAATAAACGCTGATAGCTTGAAAAATGATTTGGAATTTTCAAAGGCA
>JBAMBL010002377.1:0-88719 GCA_037043405.1 Drosophila subquinaria | reverse complement strand
TTTCAAAGGGTTGCTGATAAAATTGCCCATTGTACATTCCAACGCCCTTTCGAGTATCATCTGAGCATCTTCATGAAATGTCAGGGCGCGGGTTCGAGTGATCTGTGATCTGTGATCATCAGCAGTGTGATCAGCGATCGGTGACCGGTTGTTGTTGCTGTGGCTGTGATGTGATCGTAGGTAGTAGCTCTGGTAGCAGCTTGCCTTATGGCATTACAACGAGAGAATCTACAGCGAGTTGTTGTTAACAATTCGTGTAAAGTTGCCGCTCATTAAAAGCTCATAAATCAGTGCAACAACAGCAGCAATAACAGCAACAGCAACATTAACAACGGCAACAAAACTGTGCACAATAATTGCCGTTGCGAGGGCAGTGTCAAAATAAGGAACGAACGATAAAAGTGGCAGCGGAAATGGCCACCTGGTGGCAAGACACAACCGTTGCCAATACCGCTGCCAATGCCGGCGTGTTGCAAGTTGCAAGTTGCAGTTTCCGCATTGGCAATATTGACATCTGCTTGGGCATTTGATTAATGATAAATGCGCCGAGCATCCGCCGCTATGACATTTAGTGATGAGAACTTAACTGAGAAGCTGAGATCTGAGAAGAAGCTGAGCGAATAAGAAGAAGCAGAGAGAGGAAAGAAGAAGCAGAGTGAAGCTGATGAAGCTTGCCCAGAAGAGACATTAGTTTGTTTCGTGTTTGGTCGCAGCGGAATCGATTTATAGCAAAACGTAACGCAGTTAGACAAGAAACCACTTTCAAGAGCTGCTGGCTAACTTGGTTAACTTGGTTAACGCTGGCTAACTTAACTTGGCTAACAGGGAAAACGGCTTTCAACTCGTTGCGATTCGTTTGGCAGCAGCGGCAACAGCAACAGCAACAACAGCAACAGCAACAGCAATTGCCGTGGGTGCAGCCGTTGTTGCATGTTGCATGCTGCAAGTACGTTCAACTTTTCAAGTTAACAGTTAGATTTTGAAATAGCCAACAGCAACAACAACAGCAACAACCACAACAATAACAACAACAACAAACAGCATACCAGTTTTACCACTAGCCTAGGCCCCTGAGAACGCACAGTTTCAGTCTCAGTCTCAGTCTCAGTCTAAGCTCCAGCTTCAACTTCAACTTCAATTGCAACCTCAACTTCAAATCCAATTCTACACTCAGAGAAATTCTTAAAATTTTGAGATTTTTGTGTACTATTATTCTTGAAATCAGTATGAATCTGTTAAAGTTTAATGTGTGTTTAGGATTATACCTGTTAAATATTGATTAGTAATCATAATTATTAATTTTGTTAAAAGTCGAATTAATGATTAAATTACAATTAACGATTACGATTACAAAAAATCAAAAATTATTACAATTATTAAAAAATATTCAGAAAAAATCAAAGATATTCTTATTGAGTATTTCGGATTATTTTTGATTTTTTCTGATTCAAATCAAATCAAATTATTTTAAATTTTATATTCAAAGTAGCCAAAATAGTTTTTGAATAATTGTAATAATTTTAGATTATTTTTGATTTTTTGTAATCGTAATCATTATATAATCACAAATTTTTCAACAGTGAACTACGATTATTTTCAAAAATAATCTAATTGATTAGTACTTTTAATCGAAATTTAACAGGTATGTTTAATATAAACTCAAGATTTTTGTGTACTCCAACTCCTATGAGCCGATCTTTAACAGACTTAAATAAAGCCCAAAATATACTTAAAGTATGCCAGACAAATCATATATTAAGACTTTCGATATTGTCAAAGCTGAAATTGAAATAAAATTTTTGTTTTCAGTTGAAATCATTTGCACTTGATTTTTTTTCCGAGTGCATTCTCCGTTTCAGTTCTAACTACAGCTTTTTTATTGCTGCTGCAACGGGCAGCAATTCAAGCTGTGCTTTGTTTAAGCCTGGCCAAGATCAAGATGCGCCGATTCGCTCGACGGAAGGAAATTGCAGACGCCGACATTGCGGTGCACATTAAATAAATACTTGAAACATTTTTCGTGTGTTAAAATCAAAGCAAAGCCAATGCAAATCACAACAACAACAACAGCCACAGCTACAACAACTAAAACAACAACAACATTGCCTGTTGTTGCTTTTGTGTAACATTAACCCAAATACATAAAATTCTGGCGAATCGCAAAACGAATGACTTAGGCAACAAACTTGACTGCAGGCTGACCGTTCGTTCGTTCGTTCGTTCACTCGGCACATCGCATCGCCCGGCAAGGATCTCAAATACCCTACATTTAAAACCCACAATTAATCATTTCGCATTCTGCTTTTCCTCCTTCTTTCCCGTTTGTTGTATTTCTATTTCATTTTTTGGGTTTATGGGTGAGCAGGAAGTCATTAGTGGGACATGGAATTCGAACTCGTGTATAATCCGATAAATCTTTTCAAGGCAACCACAAAAAAAAGAAAAGACTGAAAACTTATGAATCCGCTGACGTGCATCTTGAATATGGATACTGTGAGTAACTGTTGCTGAGATTTTGAAGATTGAACTACTCTTCAAAGAAGAATAGACAGTGGGGAGAAAAATAATAGAAACGATATTTATTTTGACATTTTAGACCAATTGAATAAATAAAGTTTCTCGTTGTTTTGTTAAATTTTGTAAAATTTCTAAATAGATATTAGGATTAAATTTTTAAACTAAACAAAAAATATTATTTAAATTTTAGAAATACATTTTAAGATGAAATAATATCTGTCAATTTAAATTAAATTATATATTTATGCTGGAAATAGTCTCTAATATCCTATAATTATATCAATTCCTATTAAAATCGTAAAATTTTCCTTAAACTTTACCCACTGTAACTTTTCTTAAAACATTTGTTAAGCAATTCAGTTGCTGAAATAAATTAGTGGCATATTATAAGATCTGTCTAAAAGGTAGCTTCATAACTCTCCGCCCTCAGGCATTTAGCTTGTAGCCAGTGGCAACAAGTCTTTAGGCCGTACAATGAAGACATTACACATGCTAAAACAATGCGAATTTGTTGTCAGCGTGGGGCGATTGGGATGAGGATTGTCTAGGAATGGTAAGGTAAGTAAGGTAAGGTATGGGATTGGATTGTTGACAAGTTTTTGATAAGATTAATATGCCGCACAGAGACTTGAAGGGTTGAAGGGAATGGGAATGGAATTGGTTTCGGATTCAGGCAATGCAAAACAGTTGGCTGGAGGGAGCATTGCACGCACAGAAGGACAGGACAGCAAAGGACAACAGCGAATGGCGTAGAAGACAAGAGTAGAGAGGAGGAGTGAAGAGATTGGGAAGATCTTCAACTGAGATCTGCGCTCAAGCTACTAAATCTCTTTATTCCCATTACAATGAAACTGCGAGCCAAGCAGTCAACTTATTTGTAGTAGCCAATGTCTTGATATATTGTCTGCCTGCTGTGGGGGGGGGGGGGAGGGAAAGAGGAGGAGTAGGGGGAAAACAGGGGTGCTTTGTTTACGGTGTGTTGACTGTTTTGTTTATAGAGTTGGGGCGACTTGAGAGTGTGTGTTGAGATTGTGACAATCTCTTGACATAATTGAGACATTATCAACGCGTTTAATTGCGGCCAATTGCAACTCTCTCTATCTGCCTCTCTCTCTTACTCTCCATCTCTTTCTAATTTATTTATTTTTATTATTTAGTTATTTAATTTCTAGCGCTACAAAGCAAAACTTTTAAATTTAGACGAAAGTCATATTTTAATTTAGGATTACGAAGATTGTAAAAGACAGAACATTAAATATAATCAGTAGGAGTCTTATTTATAATTCCTATTATTATCATTACTGCTATTTAAAATAAATAGTTTAAATAAATAAATAAAAAAGTATTAATATTGCTTTTGTTTGATTTCATTTTAATTTGTACACTATTTTAAATTTTTTATTTGTTTTGTAAATTTTAATTTTTTTTTTTTTTGTATTTAATTTTTATATTTTTGTTCCTTATTAAAAATTATTTAATGTAGTGATATTAGTGCTCTCAAATATTTTCTTCTGTCTCTCTCTCTTTCACTCACTCTTTCTCTCTCTCTCTCTCTCTCTCTCTCACTCTCTCTCTCTCTCTACCTCCCTCCCTCCCTCCAGCTGGCCAATGGACCTGGCGAAATGTCAAGGTTAAATTGTTAACCTTTACGCAAAAGTCGCCGCACGACGCGTCGTCGTCTGCAGCCAAACAATTTAAATGCAATTTTTGCTTAAATAAGAAATAAAATCTGTGTGTGCAACAACAACAACAACAGCAACTTGCAACTTGCAACTGCAACTTGCAGCAAGAGTAAGACTGAAAACTGAAAACTGAAAGAAAAAAAAAACAAATATTTGCTAATTTATCCTGTACGTGTCCTCCAACTAAGTGCACAGGTTTTAGAGGCCTTAAGCCCTGGCCTCACATTGGCCATGGCCTAAAGGCAGTCCGGGCCCAAAGGCTGGCTGCTCCCTGTCCCCCTTCCTCCCGCTGCCCATCAGTTTGTGTGGCCAGTCGTGTTGATTGTTTGCATTGGCAACGTTCAGCGCTTCGCTGTTAAAATGCCTTTGATCTTCTGATATTTTTACTTCTCTCTCTCTCTCTGTCTCTCTCTTTCTGTCGCCGTCTCGAATCTGCAAGTCGAGATCCCAAAGTGGACACACGGCGGGCGTATTTAACTTGACTTTAACAGACCCTTTTCAGCTGCAGCGGGCAACTTGTTAAAAAGAATGTCGACTGCAGCCAGCGACGCATGTTTTTCTCTCTCTTTCCCTCTCTCCTCCTCTCTCTCTCTCTCTCTGAAGTTGCTTTTGGTATCCCTGTCCAAGTCTGAGTCAAGGGAGCACTTGGATTTCGCTTTCATTGCTTGTTGTTGTTGCTGCGTCTCTTGGCCTGACTTTCAATATTTAACCCAGAAATTAGCTGGCCAACAAAGTGCCCCCACTCACAATGCATTAAGGTGTTAATTAGCACTCTTTTTTCTCCATTTTCCTTCTCAGTTGTGCACGCTAAACATAAATGTCAATATTTATTTATGGATTTTGTGTATTGTGCTGTAGTTTAATTGAATTTGGCATTGGCAACTGAGTTGCAGCCATTTAAACTGTTCCAGCAGCAACTTGTAAGTTGTTTTTTTTTCCACATATAAAATAATAATTTAATATCAAATAAATATTAAAAAAATATGAATTATAAATTATTAATAAATAAAAAAAAACATGTTCAATATTTTTTTAAGTTTCTATTAAAATATTAAATTAACTTAAAAATTATAGCTTAAAAAAAAGCATGCAAATTATTATTTTTTTTATTTAATTAATTTAAGATATGCGTAAAAATAAATCTTTTAAATACAAGTAATAATTATTATTATTTTTAATATAAATATGGCAATAATTTATTTTTTCTTAATTAGTATAAATTTAATTTTATAAAAAAATAAAAATTAGTTTTGTGTAAAATTAAAAATTTAAAAAAGAATTAATTTTTTGGTTTTAATAAAAATAAAAAGTTAAAATGTTAACACAATAATTAATATTTTTTAAATTAAAAATAATTAAGATATGTGTAAAACTAAAACTTTGAAATATTAGTTATAATTATTCGAATTTTTTATCAAAACCAATTGTTTTTAATTTACAGTAAATTAATTTTAAGTATTTTAATCGTTCCGACTACAAATTCTCCACTCAACAAGTCAAGCTGCCTGAACTCTGAACTCTGCCCCGACTTGCGCTGCCTTCACTTGAGTTGGCGCCTTTTGGACTTTCCAATTTTCGCCCACGCCCCCAACCCCCAACGCGGTGAACTCGACGCGATGGCGACTCTGGCTGGCAGTTGCCTTTTATGGCGACTGTCTTGAGTGCAACTTGCAACTGCGCCATAAATGGCATTGGCATGCCATGTGGCATGAGGTTGTAAAGGCGGTGAAGGCGGAGAAGGCGGCGCGCAATAGAAAGGCACACTTGGCCGGCAAGTTCGTTGCCTAAGTCTTTTGTTTTGGCATAAAGGAAATAATTGCAAAGTGTCGCCGTTTTGATGATGACTAAATGCTGTCTCCGAATCAATCACACATAACGGAAAGCGACAGAATGAAAGGGTGAGAGAGAGAGAGGGAGGGATAAGGGGAGAGAGAGACAGCGCGTGCACACACTCGAGTTGTGTTGAATACAATTCGAATTTATATGACTTTTACGTAGTTTATCCGGCGGAAGTAAACGATTGTTGTA
The DNA here is from genome assembly GCA_037043405.1 of Drosophila subquinaria. Lineage (NCBI taxonomy): Eukaryota > Metazoa > Arthropoda > Insecta > Diptera > Drosophilidae > Drosophila > Drosophila subquinaria. The sequence goes on along the minus strand of JBAMBL010002377.1, from coordinate 82,492 downwards.
GCTGTTGTTGTTGTTGTTTCTGTTGTTGTTGTTGTTACTGTGGCCTGTGTGCTTGACTTCTTGCTGCCACTGCTGGCACTTCTTGAGCCGAGTTTATTTGTGTTGTAAATTGCAAATGCGCGCGAGAGAAAAGCCCCCAAGCGTTAAGTCAGAAGAAGAAAAAGAAGAAGGCAACGCCATATACTTTAATAAATAACAACAATAATAGCAACAACAACAACAACAACAACTGCGTACGTGCCCGGACCCGGCGTCGCCATCGACAGCCGCCATCGACTTTGGGCTTCTTTTGGTCGTTGGCGACGCATTGTAAAAAGTGTTTTATGCAATTGCCTGTTGCTGTTGTTGTTGTTGCTGTTGCTGCTTGACTATTGTATAATAGTGGCTAGCATGTGTGTATGCGTGTGTGTGTGTGTGCGTGGTATGTGCTCTGCATAATTTTATGATACAAAAGTCGCCATGTTATGAAAAAGTGACCATTTTCAATTCCCAATTTCAATTCCATGCCCACTGCATGTCTTTGTCCGTCTGTCTGTGTGTCTGTGTGTCTGTCTGTCCATCTGTCAGTCCCTTTGCCTGCGTGGGCGACTGATGCATTGATTGAATTGAACGTTATACAATTTGGCTGCTCTTGGCCAAGGGCCAGACATGACTCAGAGTTGCCAGTTGGACAGTCAAACAGTTTTGGACAGTGGCAGGCAAAAAGAAGTCGCATCTGATTATGTGACTAGCATGGCCAAGACATTCAGCAAAGAAGGAGCAGAAGAAGAAAAAGCAGAACATAAGCTTGTACTTTGCAGATCACCAAATGCCACTTGAAGAAACATTTGCATATGTGTTTATAGATCTGATGAGCTCAGATATCAACTTCCAGCTACTTTAAAATATTAAAGTTTTTACTTGAGCTTTTTAAAGAAAAAGGAACAGCTTTTAAATTATAACTCAGCAACCATATTGATAAAGTCTATTTATTGAAATAATTCATATATAATTGTTAACTGATCGATATTAAAAAAGCTTTAATCAAATGAAGATCACTAAAAATTAAACTTAAGTAACCATATTGAAAAAGTCTATTATTTTATATGATTCACATAAATGTTGATTGATCGATATTTAATTAAGCTTTAATCAAGTGAAGAGCTTTTAAGGTACAATTAAGCTACTATATTAATGATATATTTTATTTTAAATCATTCAAATAAAAGTGCATCGAAAAAATTCTTTTTAGCTAATTATAATATACTGTAAAAAATGTGTCGAAGCTGGAACTAAAATTTAGTTAATATTAAAATAATAAAAAAAATTTTGCGAAGCACAGGGTACTACCAAAAATGCACTTCCAAGCAACATTTAAATTGACAAAATGCTGTTTGATAAATTCTTTGTTATAGCTTTATTTTATATACGAGCTTTTTATAACCATTTCAATGTTTAGTTAAACCCCAACGGCAGCATCTTCTCAAAGCAAAAACCTCAGCAAATTTGTCTGTTCACATGCACAAAAAAGGCAACAAGAGTTGAACTTTGGCTGTGACATGTCTGACTTTGGTCAGATGCCAACAGCTTTGCTTTTTATTTGTAGAGACCTTGAAGCTGCTGCTGTTAACTAAACAAAAACAAAAACAACAACAACAAAGCTACAACTACAAGCAATTTAAATATACGAAAATAACTTAAAGTTGTGGACAGGAACAAGGAGACGCTTGTAAAAATGCAAATCAATAAGCAACGTTCCAGTTTCTGCTGGCAATAAAATAAATGTAAAATCGACCATTAAAAAAAGGAGAAGAAGAAGAAGAGAAGCGCGACAAGTTCTTTACACAGTTTTTATACTTGAAGTTTTTGTTGTTTTCGCTTTTTATTTGTGTAGTTGCTGTGTCGCGCGCCAGCAACTGAAGTTGACTTTCAATTTGGTTTAGTTGGTAGAGAGGTGTTAATTATCGCTAAAAGTCAATGGCAGACAATCGGCTAAAATCTGCGCACGGTCAACGTTTTGCCAATTGGCCCGGTTAGCAGTCTTACCCCTAGAGAATAGGAGAATCTGGACTCCGACTTGGTCTGAGTCTGAGACCAGTTGCAAGTTCGACAGCTGTACAAGTGCCGGGGCAGGATAATTAATATGAAAATATGTGGACAACACACAAATGTTGCTTGTTGCTCGACTATTTTTAGCATTTGCCATTTTTAATGAGCTCACAGTTGCTGCCTCCGAGTCGGAGTCGGAGTTGTTGTTGTTGCTGTTGGGCCACCCAAGTTTCCTAATTATGCGCTTATTTCTCCATATGAATTATTAAAATAAGCAAAGTGGAGCGACAGACGACAGCATTAATTGCTTTATAATGTAGAGCGAGACGGAGCGAAAAAGTGCGAAAGAGATGCAGCAAAAGTTGGAACATCTGTGAAGGCAGAACTCATATTTCTCTATATATAATTTATTGTAATGCACTTTTGGGGCGTGTTTCATTTCTCGCTTTAAAATGGCATAAATTTCCAAGCCCATTGCCAGCAATTTATTCCCTACAAAAGTTCGAGACCTCCTTGCTGACTGCCTGGCTGCTCATGTTGGCCATGTCGTAGCTGGCCCGTCCAATTTACTTTTCGTTGACTTAAAATACGATGAAAAAAATCGAAAAAATAAATGAAAAAAAACTGAAACTGAAACTGAACTGTAAGCTGCGTTCATTACATGTTGTTATTTGTGTTGTCTGGCGGTACATTATTGCTCTTGTTCGCTCTTTTGCTCACCAATTAGCCGGGCCAACTGGCTGACTGCCGACTGCAAACTTTAAACGAAAGACTCAGGCAACGAACTTGCCTAGAGCTGCATTACATTGTTTGTTCTTGCTTTGGTTTATTTTCTAATTATTATAAAAAAAAGTAAACATATGTTAACAAGATTTCTTTGAGCATGTCTGACTGACAGATACCCTGTAATTTTGTTTTTAAATTTAACTTGTAATTTGAATTTATTTCCTTGTGAATTGTGGAAATTTTAAGAATGTTTTTGCATTGAAGAATTACAGGGTATATTTTTATTACAAGGCCACATCAAGTCAAAGTTTAAGAACAGCCGCTTGATGAGACTCAATCAAGTTCATGGGCACATCAATCAATTTACAAAATTAAATACGTTTGTTCAATTAGTACACACACACACACACACACACACACACATACACTTACAGATTGTAAGGAAGTGACTTGTCCCTTTTATTTGTCGGAGGCCACTTAAGGTCTTTGGGGCGCGTCAAGCCTCTTCAATTAGCTTTCAAAATCAATCAACGCTACATTTGGCGTGTAAGAGCTTTTAATTACAAAAGTATCTCTCAATTGTTGTTGTTACAGTGTGTGTGGGTCGAGTGTGTGTGTGTGAGTGTGTCTAAGTTTATTGAAGGCTGTTCAACTGCCCACGCCCCTAAGTAACGCCTCCGCCTCTGCATATGAGCATATGTACATGTATATGTATTGGCTTGTTAGAATCGTGCTTTTGATATTCATATGCAAATCGAGTTTTTCTTGGCTTATTGGTAATAAGCCAATTGGCGTTGGCCACAATGCTGTTTAATCAAGCCAGAGTCAGAGCTGCGTTGTTAAAAACCTACGCAAGGCCTAAGGCCGAATATTGTGTGGTACGCTCTCTGTATGTGTGTGTATGCGTGTGTGTGTGTGTGTGAGGCACACAAATTGTCGCCAATGTTGCGACTGTTGTTGTGTTTGTTGCTGTGGCAGTTGTTGACCTTCGCGAAACGTTGAGTCATAACTTTTGTGCGTAACTGTTGCATTTGGTCCACAGCCAAAGCCGGACCTAAGTTCAAGCCTAGCTCAAAGATTAATGATGAAATCTCAATCGAATTTGAATTTCAAAAGATCAGAATAAACAAATTAAAGCAAAGTGAACTTGACACTTAACGCTCATAAATCAATTGAACATGTTTTTTAATTACAGTTGAGTTGATATATCTAAAATTTGCCAATAAAAATATAAGTCTAAATGAATCAATGTGATGAAAATATTTTGTGATAAAATGGCCTAAGCAAAAGTTTATATATTTTTCTTATTGTTTATTTATTTTTAATTTTAATAAAAAATATACAAAAATTATTTTCTTTTTATTGTCTTTAAAATATTTTTATTTTCTGTAAGTTGTAAAGTACATATTTTTATTATATTTAATTCAAGTTTCAAGGAAATATTCTACAGTAACATGGCCTCAAATTTTTCTTTCCATTGTCTTTCTTTTGCATTTAAATATATTAAAAAGAATTTTCTAGAAATTGTGAAATATGTAATTTTATTCATTAAATTCAAGTTTCAGTTGGGCAAACTTTGTAGCTTTTTAAATCTATGCCAATATGAAATATGGCTAAGATTTCTAGTTGTTGTACAAATTAGATAATATTTTTTATGGCATAATTTAAATAGATGATATATTTTTAAAATTATTTCTATCCGAGGTTTATAAAAAAGTAAAGAAATATCTTAAATTATTATGAAGAATTAAGTACAACCTGTTTGTGCCATGATATATATTGGCTATAAAGCGACAGCTTTAATTACAGTTCCTCAGAAGTTCTCACACTGTCCAGCCACTGTCATCAGTTGGCCAGAATCGCTGCCCCTACCCCTTCTGCCCCCTTGGCAAATAGAGACTACCGCAATGGCTGTCAGAGCTCATTAAAGCGCAGTCGGATCAATTAGCAGAAGCGTCAACTGTTGTTGGCCAATATCATTTACAGCTGCCACTGGCCAAGATGAACCTTTGGGGCCAAGTGCTGCTGGAGTTTCGATTAGGCCGAATGAATGGCTGCAGGGTAAATGTAAATGTAATTTAATAATTGCGGTTTGTCTGTTGGCTACGAATATATCTCTGTCTCTCTCTCTCTCTCTGTCTCTCTCTCTCTCTCTATGATGGCAGCTTGATTAGCATGTGCGGTTTTGCAATTTACTGCCAGCTCACAGGATATGACGATGCCAGCGACAGACAGACAGGATGTTGCTGTGGACCCACTCGGCGGTGGTTGCCACTTGCGGTGGCAACTTCAAACGGACAGCGGCTGCCACGTAATTGAATTTTAAATTGCTGACACATACGCACCGCAGACTAGATTAATTTAAATGAAGTTATTAGCCCGACTGTCCCGATTGCAATTGACAGGCGCTAACAAAAGACTTAGGCAGCGAACTTGATACAAGTGAAGGCAACTCTTAAACTGCAACTGCAACTGCAACTGCAACTGATTTCGTTTCGCTTCGTTTAGTTGCATTTGAAAGTTAAATGCTGCCGTTAATTGGGCGCCAATCTGAACGGGTTTTTGGCTTTTTTTTTGCGGCTTTACAGTTGCTGCGAAAATTGTTGCAAATTGCAATTTAAAAGGTTCCGTGTTGGTTTTTTGCGCTCGCTGCAGTTGCCATGAGTCATAAATCTAGAGGCTTGTTGTGGATAATCTTGTACGACTATAAACGGCATTACCGCTAGTTATATTTATGCAGGCGTCGTCTTGTGTCTCAGGGTCTCGCTTTATTTATCTTTTTTTTTGTTTTTTTTTTGCTCCAAGTCTCGTAGTCAGACTGAAACTGGGCTGGGCCAAAGTCGTCTGGTTACTTTTGCATTTGTTTCACAGTTTCAATTTCATTGCATGATTTTGCATAAAACAAAAAAACTTCTGTCTTTCTGTCTGTCTGTCTGGCCGTTTTATTGCCTGCAACAGGGCAACTTAATTTTTGGCAATTCCTTTTCAGTCATGACATCATTTCAGAGTCTGCAGACCCTTCAAAAAAACACACACACAAAACGAAACCAGGAAAACTGAAACTGGTCTCTGAATTTACTTTCGCTTTTGCTGTACACTTTTTATTTTTCGGCGAATATTTCTTCTTCTGTTTATTTTTTTGGTGGTTGATGCTGACAGCTCGCTGAAAGCCATAAGAGTTTTGGCCTGTTTTTTTGGGATCGCGCTCTCTTTAAAAGGCATTGAAAATGAAACCACGTTCTGGTGAAAGTAGGTTGCCCTCTTGGCCAGAAAACGAAACGAAACGCAACGCATGAACAAGTGCAAGTCAGCCACGGATCACGTCAAGAGACTTGTCTCGCTTTTGAACGATTGTGTCATGTTGCAGCCCACGCGAACATCATCTACCAATCAGCACAACGCCCACAACAGCCAAAGATGCTTGCCAATTTGGCCAAAACTACTCGTAAAAGCCGACATCAGCCTTGGTTGGCTCTGACTCTGACTCTGACTGTGACTCTGACTAATGCTGCTGATGATGCGACGCTGATTCCAACTGTTAGCTGAAACTGCGGCACCACCGGCACCACCGGCACCACCGGCACCGAACAATGATCTGCTTGTGGGCGCACACACTTTGACTTTTTTGGCCGAACACACACAATTTATGAGAATTCTAAGCCGTAAAAGAAGAACGTGCAAACCACTAAAAGCCAAACTACAAAAATTGATTTGGTTTTTGTGCGAAAATTTATTCGAATTTTGCGGCTGCTGTGGTTGTGGCTTCTTTTTGTTTGCCTGTGTGTGAATGTGTGTGTGATGACGGTGAGAATGGCCTTGAGTCGCAGCATCTCGAAGGTTCAACAGACTGTGTGGGGTGCAAGATTTTGACCAAAGTGATTGACGCTTGAATCAGATTTAGATTAGAACATTTGGAGTTCGGTATAGCAAGTTTGTTGCCTAAGTCTTTTGTTTTGTCTTGGAAGCAAAGAGAAGAAATTCTGATAAAAGGATTTGACTCACCTTTAAAAGCTTTAGCTGGACAAAAAATTATTTTAAAAAAAAGTTTGTTGCCTAAGTCTTTTGTTTTGTCTTGAAAGTTTAGAAAATATAAAAGGACTTTACTAACTTTTGAAAAATTTAGCTGAACAAAATAAATTTAACTTAGTATGATTTTTATGTTTTAACAAGTTTGTTGCCTAAGTCTTTTGTTTTTAATTTGTAGGTTAAGGTAAGGAATCTTAATATAAAGGATTTGACGGACATTTGAAGACATTAACTGTGTTCTTGTCTAGAAAACATAAATTCAATATGATATGAATTTAAATAAGTTACAGCAAGTTTGTTGCCTAAGTCTTTTGTTTTTACTTGGAAGTAAAAAGGAGAAGTCTTGATAAAAATGAACTTGACTGACTTTTGAAAACTTTAACTGCAAAAAAAATGATGCAACCAAAGATGATTTTAAATAGTTTATAACAAGTTTGTTGCCTAAGTCTTTTGTTTTCATCTGGTAGGTTAAGGGAAGAAATCGTGTTAATAAGGACTTTTAAAATCATTTTCTATGCTCTTGACAAGGGAATATAAATTCAATATGATGTGATTTAAAATAAGACATATCAAGTTTGTTGCCTAAGTCTCTGAATGAATAAGGGAAAGATTTACGAAATTTTCTCAATTTCTGAATAAAAGCTAAGGTCAAGCTAACAGGTGAATACTTCAAGCTCAAAAGTCTATATTGAGCTTAAGCTTAAGCCAATAACAAATTTGCTTGATTGTTTTTGGCAATTCAATACACACGTTTAGGCCAAGTCGCGACTTATAGAGAAGTTGCTAGCCAAGCACTTGACTCAAGTCAAGATCTCGAGTCGAAGCTGATAGAAATAATAAAACTGTGTTTTTATTTTAACTTTCTGACCCATAAAGTTTGTTGCCTAAGTCTTTCACATATGAGTCAGGCAACTGTGTTGTGCAGTGTAGAATTGCATGCCATGTTTGTTTTTTGGCTCATTTAATAGCTGCAATAGTTGAGGGGGAAGACCTCATAATTTATGGTCATTAATATTGTAATTTCTTCGCACGCAAAACAATAAAACATCGAGTGAAAGTTTTGCACCTTCGCAACAACAATTTAAAACAGCTGAAGAAATAACAACAACATGTTACAAAGAAAAAAAAAAACAAAACAAAAAGCGAGTCAGTTAGTTTGTCAGACAGTTGGTTAGTTGGTTGGCTGAATCTTCCCGCCACGAACTTGTGAAAAATAGCAACAACAATGAACAATTTTTACAAATGACTAGCAGCAAATCCAAAATCCAAACTGGCACTGACTGACAAATGAGCTCAGATTGCAGTCACAGCCAAGCAAAATAAGAAACGAAAACAAAAGGCGAACGACAAGAAAAAAAGAAGCAAAACTTCCATCAATAAAGTTTTTGGCCAAATGTCGTGGGTAACGAAAAATTTCGCCAATGTGCGTCTTATTTGTTTTTTTTTTGGTCACAACACTCGAGTCTTCAATCCACAGATTCACAGATTCCACATTAAACAATGCCTTTGGTCACTTGTAAAATTGTTTTTGTTTCACAAATTTACTTGGCAAATATTTTGAATTTCTTTTTTCTATTTTCGTTTGGGTATCCGCTTTCAAAATGTGTGTCAAGCGAGCATTGCGAGCAATTATTTGTCATAGTTTCCCATTTGCAGTGGCCAAAAGAAAATAAACAACATTAGTGACAAGGCATCTACACAATCATCTCATCTCCATCTCTAACTCCCTCTTCAACTCCATCTTCAACTTGGCTTTGACCAGACACATTTTTTCACAAATGAAAGTGAAATGCTTGTTTGTTTTTCAGCTTGAAAATTGTTACTTGTCTTGTCATTCAACTGTTTTTTCAAGTGACCTCACAGTTATTCCGCTAGAAATAATTAGTCAACGTTCGAAAAAAGCTGCAGTCCCAACATTAATTTAAGTCACTTTTACAGTTTCAGCACAAAATCACATAGAAATAATAAATTTACATTTTAAGTTCCAAAATGTAAATTATTAATCAAAATTATTTTTTTAGCCACTTTGAAAAGTTTATTTTTAAAATACTTTTTCATCAAATTCACAAGTTTAATATTCATAGAGAATTGAAAAATGCTTTGAGGTAATTGTCCCTGCTCTTATTTTACTTAACATTAAATTAATAAATTTTTACCATCTAATAATATTTAGTAAACTTTTAAGCTTCACAATTAAATTCACTAGACTTTACTCATTCAATTTGCACTCGTACCAAAAATATATTCGCAATTTGAACTTCTTAAATGTTTCCCTCTATATCTTTATTTCATAAAATTTGTCAGCAATTTTTTCACTCTAAATGCAAGTTCCAAATATCGTCTTAAAATAAATTTCTTTTTAAAGTTTCTTAAGCTACACTTAATGTTTACAGCATGAATAAATAAAAAAACATTCTCTCACCATTTTCTTTATAAAATTTCGTTGAAAATCAGTTCATACTGCCAACAGCTGCCAACGAAAAACAACGCCAGCAAATAATTTGGATCCTCAGCTGCCAAAAGCGCTTGAATTCACACTCACACACACACAGCAAGAGGAGCAGATACACACACTCAGTCACACACACACACACGCACACTGAGTTGTGCACAGACACTTGATATTTGCTGAATTTATCAAATTTTTGAAACACTTTTGGCTTTTTGGCTGATTTAGCGCGTCGCGTCGCGTTTTTTGGGTGGGTTTTTCTTTTAAAATTTTCACTTGTAAAATTTGAAAACAATTTTGTTGTTGTTGTTGTTGTACGGCACTTTCACTGCTGATTTTGAAGAAAAACAAATATTTAATTTGTTTCAAATATTTCTGCGGCCAGTTGCCAGACTGACTTCAGACACTGTTCAGCTATTTGAGTTGAGAGTTGGCTGAGACTGCGACTGAGACTGAGACTGAGACTAACACTGGAGACACTGGGACTTGAGACTGAGACTGAGACTGAGAGAGAACCGCACCGCACGCGCGCTAAAAACGAACTGAAAACTCTAAGCGAATTCGCCTTTAGCTGAAGCTACAAAAGCTGCAACCAGATTCGGAATTCGAGTCCGAATCCGAATCCGAATGCGAGTTCGATTTGAATTCCCGAAGAGACCGAAGAGTGGAGACTTGAGACTTGTTGTTCGTGTGCTGGGTGTTTGGTTCGTTGTTCGTGTTGTTGTTCGGTTGTTTGCTTGTTAGGCAACTTTGCTGCCCACACGCTGCGTCGCTGCTGCGTCGCTGCATGGTCCATTTTTGGCTTGGACCGCTCAGCGGCAAAATGAGCAGAAACTAAAAACGCAGAAAAAAAAACCAGGCAATATTTTGTTCGTGTTTTTGTTTCTTCGACATTTTGCTGTATGGACGCCTTTGCAGAAAATATTTTTCTTAGCTTTTGCTTTGATATTTGCTGCGGTTGCCGAGTTGCCAGTTGCTTTGACTCTTTGATTGACGTAATTTTTGCGCTTGATATTCACTTGAATTTCTTGTATTTCCACATTTAACTGTTTTGGTGTCAGGCGCACATTACACGCCCACAACACCCACACACACGCACACACACATCGATATCTGTTGTGGGCGTTTTAAACATTTGTATTTTTTATTTTCTTACACACATTTCATAAAGTTTCTCAAGCTTAACTTTCGCTACACGGCAACGAGTGTATGTGTGTGTGTGTGCGTGTGTGTGTGTGGGCATATAAACCCATATAGGCACTGGCTTTGACTCATTCGATGTGCTGGCTGGCTATGCTAATTACCCACTTTAAACTTTGCTATTTAAGCTGGTTTTCTTGCATCTCGCAAACGAATGACTTAGGCAACGAACTAGCCTGACCTTGCGCGTGGGTGTCAAGCTATTTATTTGGAGCTGCACAGCACGGCAGTTGCAAATGCCACCACGTCCGGTCAGTGTTGCAATGCCTTATCAAACTTATCAGCTTGAGCTGCATCTGATTTATGCGCTGCATGTCCAACAATTTTCTTTCTTTTTCTTTTCTTTTTTTAATAAATATAAATAAAGTAATTTCCGCACAAATCCCAAAAAAAAAAAAAATGATATGATAAAGAGTCCTCAATATTTTTACAGGTATCTTGCGGTATTTTTTTTTTTCTTTGGTCACCCTTCTCTCTCTCTCTCACTTCTCTCTCAACTTTTTTGCTTCAACGCCCCGCAATTATTTTATGCTGCCAATGAAGTATGAAAAAACATTAACGCAAAACGTGTGCCACATACTAAATATCGCACTTGTCTGTGTGTAAGTAAGTATATAAAGTATGTGTGTATTTAGCCAGCATAATTAAAAATGCGGGCTTAAAGCGAGACGATCGCAAGTTGAGGGCGTTTAATCATGCATTTTATTCATATTCATCTTAGGAAGTGAATTTGAGGTCAATCGAATTACAATTATCTCATACGACATTTAAACACTCATTTTCTAAAAATATTGCAAATTTTTGTGAAATCAGTGAGGCATGAAAACTATCGACATATGTAAATGTGCTAAAATCTCTCGATTAATTTTAAAATTAAATTTAATTAAAAATATGTTTAGCTTTCTAACTCAAATCATTGCTTAAAATGTATGACTATTTATTTATTTGTATTTTTATTTTTTAATTTTTTTACTTTATTCATTAACTTTTTATTTAAAAATCAAACAATGCATCTTTAAATTAAATTAAAAAAAATATAATTATTATTACAAAAATTAATATAAATTATTATTATTTAAAAAAAAATAAAGCCTAAACAAAGTGACAAATCAAATCTAATATAATTTAATTCTACATTTTTTTTTCAAATAATTTGTCTAACAAAAGTTGACTTAACTTAAAATTATTTAGCGAGCTGACAACAGCTGCAACTGGCAACAAGTGCAGCAGCTAATTTAATACAGAAAAGTTGTATAAGAAGAAACAGAAGCAGAAAAGAGACAAAAAGAGAGAGAGAGAGGGACAGAGACAGCGAGAAAGAGAAACCCACACGCGTCGTCCTACACTTGGCATATTTAACACATTTAATGAAAAATCAACAAAACATCAGCTTTTATGACGGGGCAGCGACTGCGAACTGCAACTTGCAGCAACTTGAAGTCGTTTTCAGAGCAGCAGCAACAGCAGCAGCAACTGTTGCTGGCGCCAGCATTATTAAGTTGCTGTTGTTGTCGGTTTTTATTAATAAGTCATATTTTTATATGTATGTAGTCTGAATAGGACACAACAGAGCCTCAGGAGAGCTGACGCTCATAATTTATGTTGTCGATGTGGCAGCAACAGCAACAGGAGCAACAACAACAACAACAACAACTGGATGACAAAAGTTGTAGAAGGGCAAGACAGAGCATTAAGTCATTCACTCGTTCGCTCATTTATATTCACTGATATTCACTGAATCAACTCGTAGCTCATTCATAAATAAGCGAAAAGCAAAAGCTCATTTTTGATTAATTAAATGCAGCAACTTTTGTTGCTGTTGTTGTTGCCGCTGTGAAAAGTGTGCCAGCAGCAGCTGATGATGTAAGTTGTTGTTGTTGTATTTTTTATAAACTTTGTTATTGCTTTATTATAGAGAGATGAGGGAAAAACAGCGGCAAAGCTTCAGCGAAAGCTTGTGACTTAAATCTTTGGTATGCACTTTGCACCTGCCACTTTGTCACACTGTTCCACTGTCACTTTGCCACACTGTCACTTTGTTGTGCCAAAAAGCAACTCAAACGTGGCTAACGATTTGAATTTGCCAAAAAAGCGTTGCCCCAAATCGGCAAATCAAACAATTTTCGCTGCAAATCGACGCCGTCATTTGCGAAAAAACACAAAATTCGCAAATTTCAAATTATAGAAACGAAAAAAAAGTAGTTGGCATAACAACAGAGCTTATCTATCTGTGCATTACGTAAGCGTCGAGGGCGCTACGTTTTCAGTTCAGTTTTTCTATGACAAATTGCATGGCGTCAACAAATTAAATAAATACAAAAAAAAATAGCAATTGAAATTGTTGTTAATTTTGATGGCATTTTGCATACACAAACACACACAAACACACACAAACACACACACACAACAGCTGTGCAAATGTGAAAACGAAACGAAGGCGTGGCAAAGGGGCGGAGAGGCAGAAGGGGGGGATATAAAATTGTAAAACGTTTTCACGAAAAACCTTTTGACGAGTTGCACACAACGCGACGTGCCGGCTGAGACTGAGAGACTGAGGCTGAGAGCGCTGCGTTTGGGCCAGGTTAAAAGCAAACAGACAAACAGCTGACGGCAACAGTTGCCCCTCTCCCTCTCTCTCTTCCGCTCTTCTCTATTGCACTAACAACGAACAACGAACAACGAAAAGGAAAACTAGTTTCGTTTAAATGTCTTCGGGCCACATTTGAAAAATCAGTCTTAACTTAAATGCGCGTATAACAGTTTGCACCTAAACTGTGCTACATTTGAGAGAGAATGAGAGACAGAGAGAGAGAGAGACTCTGAACAGAGCAAGATTAAGCGCTGTGTAATTTGATATTTATTTGTTATTGTATTTGTCAAGTCTACAGATTAATTGACTTGATATTGAATATATATTAATTATGGCTTCGAAATGGGAACAACTCGTATCTTGAAACAAAGCTTTAAACACAGATCGATAGACTCGTCTATATACTCATTCTTTCTATATTATAGCAGATGATCTGCATAAATTAAAAATTAAAAATAATATAATATAAATAAAATGCAATCATCGAAACATAAATTCATCAAAAAGTGTATTTTGAAATAAGTTGACAATTGCAAGACACGTTTCGTATTCAAATCGCATTCAAACGATGCATTTGACTCAATTGAATCAACGATCAAGATTAACTTAAAGATTTACAATCTTATTTGTTATTTTTGACTTTGGCATACAAATTGTTTTGCATCTGTTAGATCATTAATTTCCTCGTAGGCGACAAGTAACCAACGGTGGGGAATTACAGTCTACGATTGTACGATTATAGTATTCATATGTACATTCATTCGTTCATATTACAGTTAGCAGCTGGAAGTAGACCAATTGAGCAATTCGATAACTTGGCTGCTCAATTTTAAAGTTGGCGCATTCACAATCCGATCAAATCTCCTTTTACTCAATCTTTGTACGACTTATATTTAAATTGTCTTAACCGGTTCGAGATACGGTTAAAAAGTGAATGAAAATAATCACATAAAATTAATATTTAATATTAATATATAATATTTATAGATATTATATTAATTTATTTCAGTTACGGTTTCGTTCATGTCCGCATTTAGGATTTCGGTATTTGGTTTCGAAAGATTTGTATATACCGGTTACGTAACGGTTACCGATTTTTTGTATGTTTCCGTTTCTAAATATCGGTATGATTAACATAAATTATTTAAAATGAAAACAAATATTCAAAAGTTTTAAAAATTAAGATGTTTTTATCTAAAAATAAATAAATTAAAAAATTTTATAAATTAAGATGTGTTTATTATAAATTAAATATACACACAAATAATAACTTCTGAAAACCATAACTTAATTCAGCAGCTTTACCTAATAATATTAAGCGTTTTACATGAATCGGTTACTAAACGGTTATATTGGTTTGAATATTTTAAGTTTTCTGTTTTGGTATTAAACAATTTTTTTTTGGTTACGGTTTAGAATACGGTTACCAATTTCAATCGGTTATTACCGGTTAACGCTTACGGTTATGGTTATGGTTTTAATACCCGATCTTAAATATTATCTCCTTCAATAATGGTTCTTAAAATGTTTTTCAGATAAACAAATAAGTAAGCTATTATACTGAAATTTGGTGTGTAGACAGCTGAGATTAAGTTAAAAAGTAAGATGTACTGAAAACTGAGAAATGTTTATCAGTTGTAAAAATTTGGTATTGTTTTTTCCTGAATCTGAAGTATATACAACAATTTTGTATGCACAAAGTGTTTCCATATCAGATTATATAAATTAAATTGGAAATTTATGTTATGTGATTGATAAATTTGCCTTGGTTTGAGATTTGCTGCGCTCATTGCAAGTGGCCGCTCACGTTTCGGTTTTTTGTGGGTTATATCTTCAAGATCTTCTCGCCGAGATAGGCGCGAAACAGACTGAGCGAGATGGTGATATATAGAGTGAGACAGAGAGAGAGAGAGAGAGTGAGAGAGACAAAGACTCGCATGTAATTTCGGTGCAGTCGGTTGACTTAATTTATGCTGTATGTTTTAAGTTTTAAGTACTTAGTGGCAGAGTCACGTTGTCTGTCTGTTTTTCAGTTTCAGTGTCTGTTCAGTTGTTGCCACGTAGCCATCGTAAATGTTAATGTTGCTTACCTGTTTATGCTTCGTTTGGGCCAAACATTGTTGCAGTTTGGCGCACAAATACTTAAGCTATTTGTTTGAACAACTTGGCTAAATATTTACGGGCCTGGCTTGCATAATTGGCCAAGTCAAAGGCACATACGCATTCGCATAATATGATTTATGATTTTTAACTCTTTTTTTTTTGTTTGTGATTTAAAACGTTTCCTTTTTGCAATTATATAAGCGAGTATGCAAAGGCGCGACTGACCCAAAAAAAACCAACAACTTGCAGCTACGGTAGTTGACGCCAACGTAAACAAGTTGTTGACTTGACAGCCAAATGCAGTTAGACATTAGATGGCCAAGTGATGAGCCTTTTGCCCCTGCCCCCTCATCGGTTACTTCCCTCTCCCTCCTCTGTTGTTCCCTGTCTCGCTTGGCAGCTTTGCAAATTGCCTGGAATACAACCGAAAAGCGCCGGCAGTTGACTGCAGTTTTATGTTGTACCGTTGCTTGCCACACCAACCTACATACTCACACTCACACTCGCTCTCGCACTCATACTCACATGCACACTCACACTCGCATTCACACACGCACATGCTAAGCAGCCAAATGCGTTTGAGGAATGTTGCATTGCGATGAGATAATTGAAAACTAGCCAGAACTATTGGCTATTGGCTATTGAGATACCCTGTAAAAGCGGCAATTTGACAACAGTTGGATTAGACAAATTTTATGGAAAATGTTAAGAAAATATTTTAATTGGGAAATATATAACGTTGTCTCAAAAACATTTAAAGAAAAAGTTATATTAAAGAATTTTTTATGCCATCTTTTGAATAAATTAATTAGGCTATGTCAAAAATATTATATTTTCTCTACTTACTCTTTATATAAATTAAAAAAAGTTTACAAAATTCAATTTCTATCTCAGAAGTCTTATTAGTATACAATAAAAACCTAAACTAAAATTATTCTTCAATAAAAACATAAAATTATTACTGAAATAATAAAAAAATTTGTGTTATTCCCATTGAAAAATAAAAACTCTGAAGAAAATTAATGTTTTTTTATTACATCTATTTTTTATTTCTATCAAAGAATAAACTATCTTAAAATTTTCTTATTTTTATTAAAAAAACAAACTAATATTATTTCATAATTTGTTTTTTATTCCCAAAAGTTTTTAAAATTTATTTTATAAAAATAATAAAATAATTTTTTTTAATAAAATAAATAAATAATTTTGAATTTATTTTTGAAATATTACAGCTTTAATTGAAACACCCCTTAAATATTTACCTCTACTTCGCTAAACTTAATCTCTTGCTAGTTTAAGTGTACGTCATGTTGTTGTTTCTATTGCTGATCGTTTTTTGTTGGTGTTGCTTGTTTTTTATTTGCTGAAATGTGTCAAATGGCCAGCGGAGGGTCAAGCGCGGCCAATGCACGTCTGACCAGAGTTGCCAGTTGCCAGTTGCCAGTGGATGTTGCATATTCATTGCAGTGTTGCATTCAGAGCAGCCTTTCTCTCTCTCTCTCTCTCGCTCTCTTCTTACCTCTCTCTCTCTCTATGTCTCTTTGTCTCTCTGTCTCTGCATTTTCCAGCAGTTTTCCACGCACGCATCTTTGAGGCTGCCCTGAAAACCTGTTCGTCTTGTTGTGCATTTGCTTGTGTATTGTTGTTGTTGTCTCTGATTGTTGTTGTTGTATTTTTCCTGCCACTTTTTCATTGTTGTTTGCGCTCATTTTCGTTACGTACAGCCGCAGAAAGCAAAAGGCATTCAAAGTCAGAGACATAGACATAGAGAGAGAGAGAGGGAGAAAGAGAGAAAGAGAGCAAATCTACGAGTTTCCTTTGTTGTTGTTGTCGTTGTCTTTGGCCATTAGGCGCAACAACAACAACAAGACACACATGGAATGCTAGCGGTTATGGAAATTCCTTTGAAGTTACAGAGACACACACACACACACGCACACTCACACATACACACACACGCACACACACCTGTAGACAAACGGCCTTTGTTGTTGCCGGAAAACAAGTTGGCTCAAAGGATGCCACCAAACAAAAGGCAAAGAAGTTCTTACGTATTGTTAGTGCTGTTGTTGTTGTTGTTGCTGCACTTGTTGTTGTTTTTGGCACTGAAAATTGGCCGTGTATGTGACTTAAATACTGAGATACCGACACTTGTTTATAAGGGCATCATCATCGTCATCGTCATCATCATCATTTCTTTATATATCTTTCATTTTTGGTAGCACATTTTCCAAACACTTTGAGACATGACTTTGCCTGTTTTTCTTTGCGCCTTCGAATGGGACACGCCCACAAACACAAGATTTGGGCCTAATCAGCGTTTTACGTGAGACGCTAACGATAACAAGCCCGAGAGTGAGATCCGAGTGAGAAGTGAGCAGTGAAAAGTGGCGTGACTTCTGAAACAGAGTGTTCCAAATTGTGCTTCTAATTAGAATATAAATAACAGCATTTTGTTGCCCATCCCGAGTCTGGGCTTTGAGCGTGTTTTTTATGAGGAATTTCCAGCCATGGCCAACAGCTTGGGATAGTTATTAACTCGATTTTGAGGCTGCATTTCCTTATTGGCGCACATGCTTTAAATGCCAGAACAAATGACTGAGGCAACGAACTGGCAAATGACCAGCATGTCCAATGGTTGTTAACTCCTAAAGCAGATAACTGCAGTTAAGGCTAGCATGATGATTATGTTTTAGGGACTTAAGCCAAGGCATTGCTAGTTAATCAGAAACATGCAATAATTCAGCTGAACATTTTTAGGTAAACGAGAGAGAGGTACAAAATTGGAGAATAGATCCACAGTATGAAATTTGTTAAGGTAATATTGGTTTATGATATGAAAAATAAGGTGTTGAAAAAAAATAATAGAAACGAAATAATTATTTTTAAATTTATATAACTGTTTCGGAAAAAATTATCAGGCCTGTTCCGGTTTTCACTTTCGGGAAGATTTTGCGAAAATGAATTTCCCTTAGCTGTTCCGGTTTTCACTTTCGGCAAGATTTTGCGAATTGAATTCACGTGACATTGAGCTAGTGAGTTTGAATTCGGAAGGGTTAAATCGATGATTTTGGCATGCTTAGCATAAAATTAAAGTGAAAATAAAATATTTATTAAATACTTCAATGTTTTAGGAATATTACTACGTTACCAGATAAAAAAATAATAATTTATTTGATTTTTAAATAATTATTATTTCATCATACCTCAAAATCGATAAGACTCTAACCTAACATTTTTGTCGGATTTGCTCGACCTGTTCCAGTTTCCGCAAGTATTTGTGAAAGTGAATGGCAACTTTATAAGGGCTGCCCTTGTATGTGAAGAAATTAGTAAATATATTGGTACATATTTTAAACAACAATTTAAGTATCTTTAAGTATTGCGAAAAGTGAAGAATTCAATTTCTTGTTTTTTAAATGCAACTTTGGACAAAACAGTTTAACAGTCAATTTAATGCAAAAAAGAACAGATTATTTTTGTAAACAAACACTGTGCAACAATTAACAACTCTGCAAAAAGATATTTCTCAACACTGAAATCAACCTGCACTTTCAAAAATACAAAAGTTATAACGAAAGTAGGTTTTACCTTTGAAAAATTTTTCGATTTATAATTAAATAAATATTTGATAAATAGATTACACATTTTAACTGGCGAAAACTCTTTTGACGCAAATGTCTGATTCGCTCATAACATTTTCCAGCACTGTTCTGCAAAAAATTACTCAACACAATGTGGAAGGGAAATTCGGAGGGTAATTCGTAGGAAATATAAAGGAATTTTAGGGGAAATTCGGTCAAATCTTGCGGATTGAAATTCGCAAAAAACAAGTGAAAACCGGAACAGGCCTGTATATTTTTTTTTTATATAATATTTATATAGTAATGTTTAAAAATTAATCAAATTTGCCCAGCTCTAAAAATATGTTTGAAATGTCAAAATAACAGTCGTTTCTATTACTTTTTGCATCACTGTATGTAATATCTTATATATATTGTAATATATTATTATTATCTTTTTTCCGTCATTCTTTCTCATCTACTTTATCCTTTATAGAATTAATTTTAAACACTGTTTTTGTATTTCTTTCTAATTTTTTTTGTAGCTCCAAACTTTTCTTACCAATTATTTAAAATAATTTTTATGTTACACATTTTTAACTTCTTTTTTTATCCATTTTAACTTTAAGTGTAAATTTTTATTTAGCTCATATTAATTTAATATCGTATTATGTAACTTAATTCCATTTCACATTTTTAAAAGCACTTTTGGTCAGACATTAAATAAATAAATAAATTCTCCAATTCTCTTTTTCTCCCATTCCACGAAATCTCTTTTCATTGTGCCTCAGAAATTTTTCTAAGCTGATTGCAAGTCATTGAAATTTTTCATTGATTTACATTTTCTGTTCGAGCCATAAATAAAAGAGGTAAATTCTCAGCGTTGGCCACTGTGCCGCTGTGGCAATGGGGCACAAGAAATTAGCGGGACATTTGCGCAATTGCATTTAGAACAGTTAGGCAGACAAAAGACTTAGGCAACGAACTTGCATAAATTTTCAGCTGGCTGCGCATTAAAAACAGAGACAGTTGTTGTTGTTGCTGCTGCTGTTGTAAATTAATCAAATGGCCGCACAACGGTAAACGAAATTATGTAATGCAAGCTGCTGTTGCCACGCCCCCTTCGACTTGCCGCCCCCGTCGCTGCCTTGAGATTCAGCCTAAAACTCAGCGAAGCGTTTGAAACGAACTAAACACTGTTCAAGATTTTAAACACTTGCCCCCTCTGTCTCTGCTCTTCCCCCCCTCCTTGGTTCTTAGCTGGTGTCTATTGACGGGGCGTTCTGGACACTTTGGGCCAGGGCTATGGCTATGGCTCTAACTATGGCCATAATGGTAAGCGATATGCATGCGCGGAGCGTGTAAATAATTAGAGAGAGAAAAGACAAAAGCCCGAGATGATTAAGAAGTTTTTGTTTTTGCTTTTTGTTCTCTTCTCTTTCACATCTTTCTCATTGTTCTTGTTAACGCTCAAAGTCCGAAAAAAAGGGCATTTTACTGAAGCATAACTTTACTTGACTCAAGTTAATTTTTATGGCTATAACATTCATTTGTTGGGTAATTATGAGTGGCCAGAAGGAAGGGGGAGGGGAGGGGTTGGTCGGGCTAGGCAAAGCGCACTTTGTAATTAGACATTGAGGCAGCAAAAGCAGCTTAAGAATTGCGGTTGCCTCTTTTGCTGCTGCTTCTGCTTCTTGTACAGCGCAGAGATGGGCCAATGAACTGCTGTCGTCCAACGAACTTGATTTGGTCTACGACTTATTGTATGTGTGTGTGTATGTATTTGTGTGTGTGTGTGTGTATGTGTAAGCATGCAAATGTGTCTCAGGCAGCGCCCTGGCGAAAGGTCACCCAATGGCAGCAGCAGCAGCGGCAACAGCAGCGCCAACAATTACAAAATATGCGTTAAAATGCATGCCGCATGACTCGACACGACCAGCAGCAACAAACAACAACAACAACAATAGTAGCAACAACAACAACAAGAGCAACCACAACAACAAGCAAAATACTGAAATAATATGGCCACAAATCGTGATAAGCAACGCCGGCCAACAAAATAAAAATGAAAAAAATAACAAAAAAAAAACAGCAAAGATATTGGCAAACATTGCCTGGCATAACAACAACAAACAAACAATATATTTCGCTATGCACGTCGACTGCTAAATGCACTAGAATACTAGAAACTAAACTAAATACTAGAATCTAAATGCACTCGAAATACTGGAAACTAGATTAACTGAATGGAAGTTAAGAAAAATAAATAATGGGAGGAAATGGGGCGAAATAATGTTCTAGAAAGAAATACAAATAGATTCAAAAACAAATACAAAATACTTTGATATTTGTTGAAATGTTGAAGCATTTTGATACACTTTAAGCAACTCAAGAATATCAATTTATAATTCTTAGATATACATTTTTATTCATTCATTTAATTTCTTGTTTCAGTTTACAATAAAATTTATTTAATTTCTCACATGAAATATTATATGTAGAAGTTAATTTGGTCTAATAAATGAATTAAAATATTGTGATTAAATTAAGACATTATTATTAATACACAATTTTCTGAAGCTTTCTTGAAAATACGAATGTTTTCTGAAAATAAAAATCGACTGTAAAATATATAAGATTTTTTTTACCTCTGAAGTAACGGATAATTCTCTGTAGACTCTAACTTTAGTTGTTATCCAAGTTAAGTCGAGAGTCTTCAATCCATTGAAATCCCTTTAATTGTATAGTCACGATTAAATTGCACTTAAAAATTGAATTGCTTAATGCAAAATATTTGCTTAAAACAATTTAAAATGCTGAAAATCAGCTGAAAGCTTGAAAATGTGTGTAATGGATAAACAGATAAATCTAAAGAATAAATATATGAGTTATAAACACTTTCATAAAATCATAATGCCCAATTTGTAGGGTAAATTCAAAGTACAGCAAAGAAAAAGAAAAAGAAAACGCCAGGCAAAAAAAGAATAAACAGGCTTGGCCAGGGCAACAAACAAATGGCCCAGGACTGAGACAACAACAACAACAACAACATGAGCAATAAGAGCAACAACTACAACAACAACAACAACAAGTTGGGCCCGGTCAGCATTTTGTGAACCACTCTATTTATCAGATACGGAGGTTGTGGCCCAACTAGTTGGCTCAATTGCTAGTTGGCCAGTGCATGGATATCGTATCGTATCGTAACGTATCCGTACGCCTCATACGCCCCTCGCTCCTCGCAACATGCTCAATATTATTGAGCGATTTTTAGTTGCCGGCTGTGTTCGCGGTTCGCTCATATTTTGTTTTGATGGCGCGCTGAAAGTCAACTTAAAGTGTGTATGTGTGTGTGTGTGTATATATGTGTTCGTGTGTGTGTGTGTTAGTATGTGTGTGTTAGTAGTAAAAGTTGTAGAGTGAACGACCATCAAGGCAAAACCGAACCAAACCAAACCAAACCGAACTAAACAATGGCCAAAGCCAACATCGTGCTCCGTCTCCGTCTCCAACTTCAGCTCCAGCTTCAACTACACAGAAACAAAAAAATCCGGACTCCGGAATTAAGCTGGTCAGAAAAACACTTTTTTGTACATGCTGTTTGCATTTGAAACAATATGAATTAAAGGATTACATGAATTAAAGGCACTTTTTAAGTATTTATATTAAGATATATAATTATATTTATATTAAAAAATTTCTAAAAATTGTATTTAAAAATTTGTATTTATAGAAACCGAAATCAAAATGTTGTAAAATTAATTATAAGTTGTTTTTAAAATAATTGTAATGCAACTTATAGAATTATATAAACTGTATTATAACTTTCCTTACAACTTTGAGCACTAGGATATAAATAAATAAGTCAAATTAAAAATTAATCCAACGCAATGTCAAAAATTCAGTGATTCCGGATATGCCTAAGCCAAGTACAAAATACTTGAATCAAGTACGATTTTTCTATTCTTTCGCCACAAAAGTCAAATGTAAAATCAAATGTTTTGGATATTTTTTTTTGACTAATTTGCCATTTTCTTCGCATAATTTGCTTCATTTTAGCAATAATAACCTTAAAAAAAACTTGATAGAATCAAGAATTTTAAACTTGCATTTTAGAATGGCTATTTTTTTACGGTGTACAGCTCCAAGTTGAGTTCCAGCTCCAGCTCCGCGTCCAGGTGAATGTGCCGAGTCTCAGTTAGTGACTTTGGGGTGTAGCCCGCAGAATTGTAACGCGTTTCTTTCTGTAGCTGAGACGCGGTTCTCTCTTCCCCCTTTTATTGTTATTGTTTTTGCTTATTTGTTTCTACGTATTAATAACATGTTGGATGCAATCGCAGCCTGGTTAAAAATATGCATACCCCAAGAGGGGCAAGAGGCCGAGAATTATGAAAGGACGCGGCGTGCGTGTAACCGCCCTGGACATTGCAACTTGCAGCGTGGAACTTGCAACGTGGAACTTGAAACTAATAATAGTAATACAACCGGCAATAATAAGTTTTAATCATCACGATAATGGACTCGCTGCTTAAATGCAAAAAGACCCCCACAATATAATGGGGATTAGTTCACAGCTCGCATCACAAAAATTCTCAGCTTCTCTCTTCACGAGTTCTCAGTTTTTAGCTTTTCACACCAGACACGAGACACGAGACGAGGCTGAGACTGCGACGGAGTCTGGAAGATTTTGATGTCTCCATAAAAATGTTTTTTGTGGATTTTGTTGGCTGCATGCATAAGTTGGCGTTTTTTTTTATAAGTTTTTGCTTTTAAGCCGCAAGTTGTTGTGGGCGTTACATTTGGAGTGTTGGCCAATTCTTACTTTGTTGCTAGGCTCAGCCGACTTGACTCATTTGCGATTGACACACATTACATGTGAGCAGACAACTTGAAGATGAGATTAAACTTAAGTAAGAGATGCAGAAAACAAGGATTTTAATTTTAATATATGTCACTTTTAATCATAATTTTATTCTCGATTTATTATCATCCAACTTCATATTTTTTTCCTCATTAATTTTTATTGGTTTATTAATTTGTAGTTAATTTAAATTTAATTAATTTTTATTTTACTTTTTTTTTAAATTTTCTTCTGGTTGACGCTAAGTAATTAAATATATAATTAAATAAATGAATAAATATGCAAATGAAAAACTTGCCATTAAAATGAAAACTTGCATCACTTGAAAAAGGTATTAATAAAAATGTGTTTTCATCTTAAAAACCCTTCTTCTTCTCATTTAAGTCCTATTCTTGGTCTTATCCATAATCTTGTTAATCATAAACTATGTGTTATTATGATTGTAAGTTGAGCGCCCATTGAAAGCGCATTCCTCTTAAAAATGCTAAATTATTTACAAAATAACATTCTATATTTTATTTAATCCTTTTACTGATATTACCCATTTATTTTGCATTTTTATAGCTATTGATTTGACTTGAAATCAAATGAATTTTTTATGTAGTTTTTATGGACCTAACCAGGTTCCAACTCTGACTTTGTCACCGGCTATAAAAATGTGATTAAAGTTGGACTGGGAGCTGAATTCGGATCAGAGCTTGAAAGACATCTTTAAATTGAATAGAGAATTAGAACTTTGAGTAGGGGAATTCAATTTGTATTTAAAAGTAAGTTAAATTTAGAAAACTAGCTAGCTTTACCTTACTGAAAATAGGCTCTTTTAAAAGTTGTAAATTTTTTGATTGAATATCGTAAAAACTATTTTGATTCCCAGACTTTAGTGTCACTTTAAATATTTTTGTAGTCAGAGCATCATCAATGGGAGATGTGTGTGAGATCATCAATAATGACACGCACGCATCAATGGAGACTCAAGTCACGTCTCGAGGCAGAAGGCAGAAAAGTAGAGGAAAAGAGGAGAGGAAGCAAGAAGAAGCAAACATATGTTAAATAAAAATCCTATTAAAAGCTTACGACAAAAAAACAAAACGAAAAGGCGCAAAATATATATTTTGTTAATGGCAAAACGAGTGGCAATTTAACCTTCTCTCTCTTTCACTCTCTCTCTCTCTCGCTCTCTCTTTCTAACAAGCTCACAAATTGTGCGTGTCTTTGAACTTTCGCATTTGGCTTTGTTGGGCGCCAAAAACAGAATTCGTGCAATTCATTATGGACAAAACCAAAACACACAAAAGAAGGCCAAAAACCTATTGACAGTAATTGCGTTTAATAACACTGCGATTTACCGTTATGCGTTATGAGTAGCCAAAAGGAGTCCACAACAAATAAAGCATTAATCATTAAAGTCAACTCTTAAAATTGGCTTAAATAATGTGAGCCAGCAACAGAACAGAATCCCAAGCAAGACCCTCTTCTAACTTATGCAACACTTAAATTTTATGCTAACCATAAATATTCAGCATCAGAGCGCAGCGTCTCGGCAAGGAGAAAGAGGAAGAGTCTCAGAGGAAGCAGCTGCTGTTTTATGCATCGATTAACTTAATTAAATTGTCGTTAACTTCAATTCTAAGCTTGAGCGGTGGCAGGTTTGTGTCCTAAGTCTTTTGTTTGGCATTAGAACTCTTTCAACTATATTTCGAATTAAGGTCAGAGCTGCTAATAGAGGGCGTTTATTATACCATGCAATCGGGGTGCTCAGAATGGGGTATGATAAATTATGTTAATAGAAAAGGAGAGAGCAATAAAAAAATTAGATTTTTTTAAAATTTCAAATAAATTTGGATAAAATTATTTAATTGATTTAATTTTTAACATAAAATAGAATTTTAGATTTAAAGAATGGCAAGTTCGTGTCCTAAGTCTTTTGTTTAGCTCCTAAAAACTCTGCATTTTAATTAAATTTTTGTAGGTAATGTTAAGGCTTATAGAAATGATATCCTAAGTGTTCTACCAATTCCCTGTAATCATAGAATATCACATAGGTTTATCTAAATATTCTTTCAGGTATTCTTTCTTTTCCCTCGGTATCTGCTCGTCGAGCATACACATTTAGTTGACATACGATGCGTCAGCCGTTGCGCATTCTGTTTCTAATGGCCAACGCTTTGTTCCGAGCTCGTATTTTAGCCAAGTTCGCGATATGCAAACTCAAGGCGAGCAACTCAACTTGGTAGCAACTTTGGCTGTGATTTAAATTAATTTAACTTCACTTTTTGGTGACTGCGCTTTTTGTTAAATATAAATTTCGTTATAAGCCAAAAACAAAAAAAACTCGTTTGCTGACATTTAAAATGTTCAAAGTGTCCGAGTTCTATATAAATCGGCGCCCACTGAAAATGAATTCGGAACTGGGAATCGAGCTCGAATTTGTAACTGTTAACGGTTAACTGTCAACTGTAAAATGTGAAGTGATTGCATCATTGGATAATTTCACAAATTCATGAAATATCTGAACGCAATACCATTTTCAATGGAATCACCTTTTTTTTGTATTGTATCGATAAATGTTACTTATATTTTTACAAGCGCCAACAAGTTACCAAAAATAGTCAATTGTCCGATTTTGGTTTATTTTGATTATTTATTGACAGTTGCCCGTTATGTGCAGAGTTTCGTAAAATGCCAAATGACGGCGGACCGAGCCCAGCCCAAGTCTCAATCTCAGACTCAGTCCCAGTCTCAGTTGGAGTCAACATCAACAGCTTTCACTTCTTTGTGTAGCTGTTGTTGTTGTTGTTGATTTAGTTGTAATGTATGTGGAGTGTGTGCTGTTTAATTTGCCTCAGTTTGAATGTTTGTGGCAAGTCAAGTTCGTGTCTTGAGTCTTTCGTTTCGTTTCGCTCGTGCTCAACTTTGTATCCCAATATCTGTTGATAGACCCCAGAGACGAGGGCGTATGGTAATAATCATTTTGCACGGACACTGCCTATCTGTCTGTCTGTTTGTCTGTCTGTCTCGCCATCTGTCTCACTGTCTCACTGCCTGTCTGTCTGTCTCTCCGTCTTGACTTCGTTGTTGGCGGCATGAAAACTTTGTAGGTAAATTGCGCTTAATGATTATGTTCAACGGGCTTTACAATAATAAATATATTGCTGGACCTGCGGAGACCAAAAATAGCAACGTTCCTGGCTACGAAGGTGCCGGAATTTATGTCTCTTTCTATCTCTCTTCCTCTCGCTCACTAGCTCGTTCTTGGGACACACAACGGAGGCAGAATGCAACGCCTTGAAATGACTTTAATTCAATTAGGCGCTGCTGTAATTTACGACCATCTTGCGACCGTACGCCTAATAGATTTATTTTTAAGACCCTCTACATTTTTACCCTTCCCTTCCATTGCCTTCCCTCCCCGCCCCTTCCGTTGTGCTCGTTCGTCTCTGTGAAATGTAAAATTACTCAATATTAGGTCGAAACACGCTTAACTTTTATTATGGCATACTTAATCGTACTTGCTTATATGCGGAATTAATATCTTGTGCTTTTGTTGTAGTTATTTAAACAAAAGTTTGTTGTTTGTTGTTTGTTGTCGCTCTCAAGGCTGTGTCTATTCAGGCGGCAATGCGAAATTTGTTTGCAATTCTCTTGCGACTTCAATGAAACTCAATTAATTTAACTTCTCCCCTCTTTTTCCACCCTGCTCTCTTTTAGATGTGCCAAGAAAATAATGAAATGCACAAATAAACAAAAAAACAACAAACAAAATCGCCAAAAAAATAAAAATAAATTATAAACAATATAAATAAATAAATAGAAACTTGTTTGCAATACATTAAAGACTGCTTGACTATAAGATATCCTATAGTGTATCAATAAAACAAAGACTGAAAATATTAATTTTAAATAACTTTCAGTCTATACAGGGTATAAAAATATATAAATTTAAGTTTCCGATAATAAATTGTGTTCATTGCGATTAATGCAAACTTTTTAGCGCCTTGGCATTTTTAATGAATGCGCATTTCAATTGAGAAACAACAATAGCGAATATTTAAATATATAATGAAACTACAAGATTTATTATACATTTTAATAGATATTTGATTGGATTCGTTTGCTGCTTCTTCTTCTTCTTGTGCTATTAAGAGTAAAGTCGAAAATGCGAAAATAATTGTCCAACAATTAAATATATAAACATAAATTTGCCAGTATTTTTTTTTAATATCTGCCGCCCTCAAGTGTATTTTTCTGTTTTTTGTAATATATTTTTATGTGTGACCTTCGAGGGGCGGTAGAAATTACCGCGTCGCTTCAATGGTCAGCAAAAAACTGTCTGACTGTCTGACTGGCTGATTGACAGATGATCAGTCTGACAGCCGATGAGCTGAGAAGTCAGGAAAATATCATAAACACATGCGTTGTTTCAACTGATTGCATGCAACTTGACTTAAACAATCATTAAGATCTAATTTTAATCATTTGCTGTGAGTAATTCAATCGCTGTCCGAGATAAGTGTAGATTTGTCAAATCAGCAAGAGCATATAATTAAATATAATGTATATTTTACTTTAGAATAAAGTGAGAAAAATGAATTTAAATTTTTATTTAATTTTGTTTAATAAAATTCTAATCTAAATTAAAGCCATTTTTATTAAATAAAAACCACATTAAAAATATTTAAACAAAGTTTGATTTGATTCAAAAACCACTATTGATTAATTGACATTTGAAACAAATGAAACATCATAAATAAATTGCAAATATTTCGGAGTCAAAAGCTGAAAATAAATTCAACTTGTTTGCGGTTGTTGTTCGGTGAGTTAATTAATTGTGGCTTTGTGCTAAATTTATGTTAATTGCTAGCTCAACTAATTGCATCTATTAACTAATGCTAATAATTTGTCAAATAATTAGAGTGTACAAAATATTACATTTATTGAGAACTTACCAATAATTTGTTGTAACTCATTTCTCCGCAAAAGAAAATCTAATGCCGCTTTTCAAAAGTATTTCAGCTGCTTTTTAGTTGTTGTTGTTGAACACTTTTTGTTGCACTTTTTGTTGATTATTTATTGTGTAAATATTTCTGGTGCTCAGTGTAAGCTCATTTTACACACACATACACACAAGCACTAAACACAACGCGTTTGGATCGTTGTTCTTTTTCTTTTATGTTTTTTATTGTTTTAGGCAGTTTTGCTGCATGGAGAGAAGCGAAAAATCAGTTTGGAGTTTTGTCTTGAGGGTTATGCAACGCCAACGCCATAAAGTGTGAGGTATAGAGGAGTGGAGGGGGTAGGGGGGGTAGGGGGGTGTCCAAGAATCAATTGAATGCAATTTGAGTGGCCATAAATACTCGTAAGCAAAGTGGGCGCACATTTATCATCCAACTGTTTCATTGTGCTGTGTTGCATGCCACAGCAATTGGCTGGCCATTATTTGTTTTTGTTTTTGTGACTGTTGCAAGCTGCAAGTTGCATGTTGCATGTGGTTTGCAGCCATACAAATTGCAGCAGTCGCAACGCGGGCCACATTTGTTGTGTTGGCGTTTAATTTGCCAATTTTTATGAATTATTACGAACAAGAACGCAAAGGGCCGAAACGAGTCGAAGGCGAAGGCGAAGAGGCGAAGAGGCAAACAGCAGGCAAACAGTTCGAATCGACTAGTGCCCGAGTCTTGATCTGTTTGCCCTGCCACAATTTGCATCTGCAACAGCAGCAGCGGCAGCAGCAGCAGCAGCTTCATTAAGCGCTAAATTTAGACAGGCAGCGTCCATAGTGCTCGCTCCAAGCTCAAGCTGAAGCTGAAGCTGCGGCTGAACCGGATATGGCTTAATGCGGCAGTGGCAACATCTACAGCAACTGCAACTGCCACAGCAGCAGCTACAAACTTGGCTACACAGAAAAAAAATACGGAATTCTGGAATAAAAACAATAATCAAATGGGGTCAGAAATGACTTTTAGATGGATGAATGGAAAAATTCTTCAAACAATTCTAAGAGTGACTGCAACAAAATTTTTTTCTAAAATCTCTTTGCTAGTATTTTTTATGATTTTTTGAAAATTGCTTAAAATTACTATATAAGCCCCTTTTCCTCTTTTTATGCAAAAAGTGACTTTTTAGCAATTTCAAAAAATTATAAAAAATTCTAGCGAAGAGATTTTTGAAAAAAATTTTATTGCAGTCACTCTAAGAATTGTTTGAAAAATTTTTCTGCATCAAAATATTTTTTTAGAAAAATCGAGAAAAAAATTGGAAAATAGACTTTTCTTAAAATTCCATATTTTCCATGGGTACTTAATGGGTTAAAAAATTGTTTTGAACGGAATTTAAGTGAATTAAAGATTAATATAAGAAACCCGCATCAAAACATCTTAATTATACGCAAGTTTTGCAAATTTATGGTGTATGAAGATATTAGTGTTTAGTTTACTGAAAATATGAATGAGTAATTCCATAAGTCGAACTTTTTCTTTGGATAATAATGATTCGCGTTAGGTAAGTTCTGCTGTACTTTAGGTACGAATTTATATTTAAGTCTCATCAAATATTTTATTTATTTTATTTATTTATTTAAAAAGCAAACATTGCTGCCTCTAATTAATACATCGATGAAACAGTTTCAATAGATATTAATATTAATAATTACAATAGATATAACAATATTAGAAGTAGATATAAAGAAAAGAAAGCCTAAAAGAATTTACAATTTTAGTCTAATAACACCACCGACACGTTGGGGGAATTTTATTTGCCAGTCCGGCGAGCTATGCCCCTATTCACAGCCAAGGACTGTCAGTGGCGTTATTAGAGCCTAATTCTGGATAGAAAAAGAAGCAAAATAAAGTTAGGAAAAGAAAGAAGAATTAAAAAAAAAATAAAAAACATAAATAAAATACAGTAAATAAAAATAATAATAATAAAATAAAATAAATATAAATAGAATAGACTTAATATATAATTAAAGCTAGAGTTAAGGATGAAAAATGCAACCCGATGGGGGAAGTTTTTTAGCCGGTCCGGCAAGCTATGCCCCTGGTCACAGCTGGGGTTGGTTGCAAGTTTCATAGGAAGTAGAAAAATATACAATGTAAAGATAGAATAGAGAAGAGTATGAGAGAGAGTAATAAAATAGTATAAAGACAGAAATGGAAGTGAAAAACACTCAGTTAGAATTGGCCAGAACCCGACCTGAGATGGGAGAGAATAGAAAGCTTAATAGAAGATAAAGATTGTTCCGAAGAGAACACATGAAAAACAGAGTTATAGCAGGTGCATAAGACGCGAAAAGGATTGTGCAAAGCATAATCAGTGGTGCAAGTAGGAAGTGATAATGGAAGATAGTTAGAATATACTCATAGTCGCAGCTCTAATATAATTTTTGCATTTGAAATATTTAGATGCTAAGTTATATTTGTCCGGCATAAAATGTTAATTAAGCAATTCAAAAACTCATGCTTAAATCAGAAAATTAAAACTTGAATTTTTAAATAATTTTTTTTTTTCTGTGTAGTGACCATTGGTCAGGTCTAGAATAAATTCTTGGCTACAGCTTTATTTAAACACAATTATTTGCATGTTGTTGTTGCTGTTGTTGCTGCTTCACTTACACATAAATTTGCATGTGCAACAAATTTGTTGTTTCGACTGCTTCTGCTTCTGCTTTTGGCTGTTGCCTTGCATTGATGTTGTAATTTAGTTAATTTTGCCTATTCCAAGGTGGCAGCAAGCCAACAACAACAATAACAACAAGTACTACAACAACAACAAATACTGCACCAACAACAACATTGCAGTTGCAGCTTCCAGCTGCCTCCGACTACGACTTCGACTTTGACTTCGACTCATGCCAATTGCTGGGCGGCTCGTGCTCAGTTTTTTTTTTATTTTATTTATAAAGTTGTTCGCGTTGTTTGCAGCGTTGGCGTTGCCTTTCAATGCTGTTATTTCGTTTTCGATTTAACGTTTCTCTGTTTCTCTGTTTCATGTTTATTTTGATTTCGATATTTGTTTTGTTGCAATTGCACTTTAATTTTATTGCCTTCAATTTGGCTAATTGGGGATTCAGAATGTTGAGAATGACAGAGAATCTCACAAAATCACAAGCACACACTAAAAGATGGGTTAACACACAGTTCTAACAATTAATTGGAACAAAGAAACTTAGCTGATTATATTTTAAAGCAATATGATTTTTAATTCAATTATTTGCAAACATTTTACTTTTATTTATCCAGTTAAATTATTCCATTAAAATGTGATGTATGAAAATTTTAAGCTTGTTTTTCCAGCGACTTTTATTTGTCTTAAATTTAAGACAAATGAAATAAATAAAAAATTTAATAAGATAAGTTTGAATACAATTTTTTTTTTAAAAATTCAAAAATTAATATTATAAAAATGTACTTGTTCTTATAGTGATTGACTTATTTTTATTTTGTATGTTTCACTTTAATTTAGTTAAAAATAAATAGGAAATTTAAAGAAATTATATAAATTAAATCAATTGTTAAGTAAATTTTTTTAAAGAGAAAATCAAGTTAATTGATTTATTAAATTAAATTAAATTTAAAAAGAAAAACAAAATTTTATTATTCCATAAAAAATTTTCTGAGTTAAATATATGATTGTTTAAATATATTTTATTTTTTTATTGTATATCAATCTTTTATTGTGCTAATTAAATGCAATTATAACATTTAATAATTGTAATCAGAATCACTTTTAAATGTTCACACACGCACACACAGTTTGAGAATTCGCAAATATTCCAAGTATTTATTTTCTTGAAGAAGCTCACAACGAAATAGATTTTTGCAGTGTTGCGCGTTGCGAGTTGTGTCTCCGTATTAAGCGCGACTCGGAATGTGGCAAGATGAGCAGACGCTGCCGCTGTGAGCCTCCCAAATGGGAGAAGACGAGAAAACGACGACGACGACGTAAGCGTAATGCGAATGACGTAAGTCGGTCAACGAACGGACTACGTAAGCCGCTGTCAGAGCGAGACAGCAACAACAGACACTTGCCACTTGCAACTTACTGAAGAACAAGTCGAGCAGACAACGCCGACGACAACTTTACACGACGAGGTGCGCAGCAAGACTGAACGCGAGCGCCGCCAAAGACTGAGTTTAATAAAAGACGGAGACACTGACGGCATTAGACGTAGCAGAGAATGAGAGAGAGGTGGTGAGAGAGAGAGAGGTAGAGAGAAAGAGCGAGAGCGATTCACCACACTTGAACTTGACCAAATGCACAAATTGCAGAGGCGACTCGAAAAGCGAAACACGTGAGCGGGAGAGCAACTAATCTACGCTCTCTCAATTCTTCTCCCTCTCTCTGAGAATGTCGCTCTCTCAGTCTCTCTCTCTCTCTCTCTTTCTCTCTGGCTGCAACATGTAAACAAACGAGTGTCAGCAACTGACAGCTGAAACAAGTTTTTGCATTGCCGCAAATCACGTGGCCGGCTTCGGTTTGTTTTGGTTTCGCGCTTTGTTTACAGCTGTGACGTCATCGTTTTGACACTGCCAATTGGCAACAGCAGCAGCAGCCAAAGCAGCGCGACTTCAGCGTCAGCGTCGCCGTCGTGGTGAGTTTCGTATTGACCAAAACGTAAGACTTAAGCAACGAACTTGACAAAACTTTGAATCAAACTTTTTTTGTTTGTTGTTTTTTTTTTAGTGAATGATATTGAATTTCATTTTTAAGGTTTGGACTCCGTGCAAATTGTTGTTCTTGTTCGCTAAGCCACACACACATTTGTCTGGCTTTGAAATCGGCTTAAAATCAACGCCTGCGTGGGTGTCCCCCAATCATCTGTGTGTGTGTGTGTGTGTCTGCGTCTCAAGAGATGCCACAAGAGATGCCGACCAGTCGCCCAGTCAAACATAAATCCACACGCTTATTAATGCTCTGTGTCAAATTTTGGCATTCGATTTCATCGCTCAATAGAGTGCAATGACATCATGTAAAAGGCGCCAATCTCTGTGCGTATAAGTGTAAGAGTGTGTGTGTGTGTGTGTGATTGTAAGTTGTTCTATCATTAATTACCAAGTGAATAATACTTTTCAGTTGGTGAAAGG
Source organism: Drosophila subquinaria (assembly GCA_037043405.1). Taxonomy (NCBI): domain Eukaryota; kingdom Metazoa; phylum Arthropoda; class Insecta; order Diptera; family Drosophilidae; genus Drosophila; species Drosophila subquinaria. The sequence goes on along the minus strand of JBAMBL010002377.1, from coordinate 48,864 downwards.
CATTGGATTAGAGGTAAGGGAAATATTTATCATATAAAAATTAGACAGTTTTTAGCGACTTTCAAATAGGCAACATTTTGAAAAATAATAATAGTAATATTTATGACGGATATAAAAATAAATTATAATATAAATAAATAAATATAGTTTTAATATTTAAAATAATAAAATATTTCATTATTAAGGGATTAATTAATTGTAAAAAAGTAAGAAATAAATAAAAGTAAGTAATAAAGGGAAAAATTAGTTTGTCATATTTAATTTAGTAAGGAATATGAATTTTTTCACTAAATAACTCTCCGCAATATTAATTACTTATAGATATAATATTTAAGTACTAATAATAGTTTAGATATTTAATAATACCAACAATTATTTACTTATATTTTCCCGCAACATGGTATACTTTATGACTCTTTGCTCTCACTTTTCGGCCTTTTCAATTACATACTTCACATTCTACATATTTCTCATGCTCACTTCTTTTGGTCTAACATTTCTTCTATTTGTTATGTTGATTTATGACATAAGCACTACATGTTTCTCATGGTTCGCTACACAAATCATCTTTTCATGTTTTTGCTGCGTGAATAACACGGAAAGCCCTCATATACATAGACACAAATTTAAAGTGGAAGCTAGAACCCAAATTAATCATTTGAAGGTGTCTACATTATACTTAAACCCGTCAGAAGAAATAGTTTCCGACTCTACAAAGTTATCTTTGGCCTTGAACTTCTTCAAGAACTTTTAATGCCTTGTTTCCACTACAAAGTTTGCATATTTTTAGTAATTTTTTTCTATTATTAACAATAAATTTTATTTGAAAGCAAAAAGTGTAAATTATTTAAAAATTAATATAAATAATTTATATAAATTTGTATTAAAGGCATATTTGAATATTTTAGTCATAGTTCCTAATTTAATTAATATTTAAATATTTTTACCAATATTTAATATTATACATATACTCTCTTTCTCCTCTCTCTCCTTACCTTTCAGAAACTAAATTCAGTTTCTTAAGTTCCAAGTACTTTTACAGTTTCAAGCTAAGAGCAGGAACTGCTTGTTAGCTTGACTTTGATCCAGTTCGTGTCCTAAGTCATTTGTTTGTAGTTTGAAGTGGGCGCAGTATTTGATTTAGTTGATTGTTTCGAGTGTCGCCATCAAAGTCGGTAAATGTAAATGTAAATCCGAATGTGAATGCGGACGAATGTAAATGAATATTCGTGACGCTGTTGACCCGCTTGCGTAACTGTTAGCCTGGTCAGTCAGTCAGTCAGTCAATCTATCAGTCAGTCTGTAAACAGTCTAAACGGCAGCCCACTTCCTACACATTCTCAAGTTGTTTGTGGCAATTAGTGAATGCAAACAGCGCAAACATAAAAACGAGTGCTCGAACTCGCAATTGTTAGCACTTTTGACTAATTGAATTAGCGCCGCCTAGAAACAAACAGAGAATCGAGTTATCGGGGGGAGGAGAGGGAAATGTGAGTCTGCAAATGTTTGTCCACGATTTTTATGTGCATTTAATTATGGCGGACTGAGGTTGCTGTCAAAATGGCATAGACATGGTTATGAGCACGGATAAGATAAAAATGAAATCAAAATGTGTGTGCTGTAATTTATGCCGTCATATAATGCGATTTGCGCTTTACTGCCGCCACTTTTATGACTTTGCCACTATTTCAGCGAGTTTACAATGCGTGCGAACAAAGTAACAAATTCCTAAATGGGGCCTGGCACTTTTTATTGAAGTCTGCAGTCCAGTCGGAGCACAGGACACAAACCACACCTCGAGTGTAGAGGAGTTAAAGTGCCTGGACTTGAGTTGAACTCAGATGCCAGGCTGTCAGTTTCAATTTGAATGCTCAACTTAATCCACGCGCGTCACTCTTGAAGCTGCCAGCAGCTCTCATTCTCTTTCTCAGTCCCAGTCTCAGTCTTATTCTCAGATTTAGAGCCCCTTTCAGAGGTGAGAGACGCGTCTAGGCAATTTGCGCGGCGTCGGCGCGTCATCAAAAGCAAAAGTAGCTTCAATTTTATCCCCACACTCAAGTCAAGTGTTTGTCTGTCCGTCTTCTCCTCACAGCCATATTCAAAATTAATTTCAGACAAAGTTGAAATTTTTTAATTACGGGTTTCACTTGCACCTCAACTGTACTACGTTCGAAGAGTTCAGTTTAGTGATGAACACGAGGCGTGATATGAATTATATTGCGTGTTTCGCTTATAGCTTAAAAAACTGCGTTAATTTATAAACTTAATATTGTAACAGTTTATTAAATAAAAGAACCTGGATTTTATTAAGTAAACTAAATTTATTAATCTATTAAAAGCTTTCATTTTCTAATAAACTATATTTAAAGTGTATAATCAGGCAGGTTTCAAATATAAAATTAGTAAAATAAATAAATCAATAAATAAAATGTAAAAAAACATATTAAATTTATTAAATTAACCAAAAATGCAACTTGTATTTTATTTGTGAATATTTAATTTCGTCAACTACTATTAAAGTTTTTAAAGTCAGGTATTTAAGTAAAGCTTTAAGCTATTTAATGAAACGTGCAGTTGGCGGAATGCAAAACAAAAATTTTATTTCTTGATAGCTTAATTTTATGTTGTGTTGAAAAATAGGCGTGCTTTACAAATCTCTTATCTAAAAAAAATAATACAATTTAATACAATAAACAAAATTTTTTTTAAATTAATTTAATTTTAATTTAATCTAATTTTTTATTTACTTTTTTTTACACTTGAAAACTCTGATCTTAATAATATTTTTACTAGTTGCTACTACTTATAATTTATGTTTTGATTGGTTGTTTCTGAGCTATCCCCAATACATACAACAAATATTAGATCATTTAAAATTGCTTTGAACACGCCCAGATTTGTATTGTACATCTCCGAATTTAATCCATTTTTATCCATTCAGCTTAAATTTAAATTTATATATAATTTATTTTTATTATGTATTAAGTAATTTAATTTATTTTAATTTTTAAAATGACTTTTGTTCAACTGCTTATAATTGACATTAAATTCATAAGCAAATTGTTTAATGTATTCTAAAGTGCTATTAATATCATCATTTCTTTATAAATATACTCTATATATTTTTGGGAAAAGATATATAAAAATGTAAGCAATCACCTTACACATGATCAGATTTTGTGTCATCTCTAGATGGCGAGCCGTAAATCTCTGGAGGTTGGCCCCGATTTGCTTTAAAAGACGACCCCATTGACTTAATTGAAATCCAGGCAAGTCGCCAGGCGAATTCGCAGTCAAAGTCGAAGTCATGCATGAGACTCGTGTGGTCCTTGCTGGCAAATTGATTTGTTTACCATGTTGTGGATAACGTGTTGGTTTTTACAGTTAAAATTGAAAAATGATATTGTTGCATGCTCGTTGCAAATTAAATCCATATGCCGAAGGTTCCTTTTGGATGCTGGAAAACTCACTGAAGTAGCAGCAGCTTAAGTAGTTTTAATGAGGGGTCTCTAGACTCAGTCTCAGTCTCAGTCTCCAGTATCCAGTCTTGGCTGGATCTGTTGGCCAAATCGCCGCTAGGGTCGCTGGCAACAGGTACAGTTGAGCCGCGTCAGGTGCTGCCTAGAAGTTGAAGTTGAAATGGTAAATGGAAGCTGCCAACAGTAGCTTCAGATATGCAATGATCGATTGCACCCGCCGAAACAAGCAATTAAGTTGGTTTGAAGAGCACTTGACACACTTCGAGAATCGGGAATTGAGCATTCGGAAATGACAGCTATCAAATCGCGGGATTTTTTATTGACAGCCAGAGGAAAGTGCAGTTGTCGACAGCAACACTTTTCACATACTGTAGCTGAGAGAATGCACGACGATCGAATATTAGAGGCAAATGTGGCCAATGATTTGAAGAACCTGTTGGCGCTTCAATTCAAATGCACAGCGTGCAGAGAACCAGTCAACGATCAATTCCTATTTGCTGAACTATTGAAAAGAGTGTGAGAGGGAGGAGAAGGGGAAGCTAACCCATAAAATGCAGTAGAAGAAGAAGCGTTTGCTTCGGTCGTTGGCCGGAGGTGTCACACACAGCCAGCGGCTGATGATTAGCGCCGCCTTGGCATTCAGACAGACAGACGGACAGACAGACGTTGGCCAAATGACGCCCAACATTGTGGCATGAACATTGTGGCATCGTCTGTTGTCTGTCCGTCTGCAGCCTTGCAGCATGATCAGAATTCGCAGCAAGCTGAGGAGTGAGGCCGAAGTGACTCCACATTGGCATTAGAGAATGTTAAGTGATTGCTTAATTGCAGTTGAGATGCTCAGGCAAGTTCGTTGCCTAAGTCTTTTGTTTTACCCTGGCAGAGGTGACTATAAGTTGTACACTAAGTGCGTAAAGCATTAAGAGAAATTGGAAGACTTTATATTCTTAGAGCTCTGACTACATTATAGAGTCTATATAATCTTGATCAGAAGAATGAGCCGAGTCAATATTGAAAGTTTTTCTCATCCTTTTGACTGTTAATTCTATCTGCTTCATGAAAACTCTTTAAGTTTTCTAGGAAAAATCAAACGTAATCATATCTATAATAGTTAAATAAATTCTTAAATTTTTTTAAATATCTTAAGCAATTTCACAGAATATGTATTTGATGTTATTTTACATATCCCTAAGAAATTTATCTAAACTTGGCCGACTCTATCATTCAACTTTTAAGCAAGTGATATTTCAAAGGTTAATCGTTATTATAATAATCGTTCCTGTTTCCTGATTAGCGTTAATCATTCTCAAAGATTGTAAACTTGTTATGCTCCTAAGAAAATCGGATTTAACCCTCTAATGCCTAACCCTGCTTTTAGGCGGGTTAAGAAAGAATCTTAGTTAAAACTTTTAAAATTAATATATTTAAATTATATTTATAATTTAATGTATATTGGTTCAAATTTGCTTCAAACATTTTAATGCAGAAAAATTCTTCAAAAAATTTTAAGTGTGACTGCAGTATTTTTTATAATTTTTTGAAAACTTCAAAATAGCCACATTTTGTGTGAAAAGTAGGAAAATGGGGTTAAAATCGTAATTTTTTGGATTTTCAAGAAATTATAAAAAATACCAGCAAAAAAATATATGAAAAAATTTTTTTGCAGTCACTCTAAGAATTGTTTGAACAATTTTTCTGCATCAAAATATTTTTTGGAAAAAATCGAGGAGAATAGTTGAAAAATTGACTTTTTTTAAAATTCAAAATTTTCAAGTTTCAAATTTGACAAGTTTCTGTTGTATGAAGACATTAGTAGTTCACTGTATCTACAATGATATTTACTACGTTTTTTCTTTGTCTGAAAATTAGTCATTGCTCAAATTTCTATTTTTACGTGGGCATTTGAGGGTTAAATCCGATAGCTAAATTATATGACTGCCATTAATTGATCGTTAGTTGAACACACTGCTCTGCAATTAATGTTCTGTCGTGTTTTCGCATTCCTTGCTGCCATTTAAATCAGTTGGACAAGCCCTGCAGTTTGGCATGCGCTGCAGCTCAAACTGTAAACGCAGCTGAAGTGCTGAGCAAATAGCTTTCAGTGGCAAGTTGCAAGTTGCACGTTGCAATCGTTGCTGGCTGTCCGCACTTGAGCTCCAAATGAGCCAACAGCTGCCGCAGGGGGTAGAAACATTGGCAAACAGCAGCCAGCATTTGTATATGCTAATTAGAAATGCAACAACAACAAGAAGAACTGCACAACAACAACGAGGAGCAGCAAGAACTTGCAGCAGGCCAAACAGTTGCCAGTCATAAATTGTGGCAAGCAACTGCGACTGCGTGTGTTGCAACCAATCAGCCAGAAACGTGGCCAGAAAGGCAGCCAGAAAGGTGGCCAGAAAGGCAGGCAAATGAACTGTCAACTGAAATATGCGCCCGCAAACGCGATGATCTACGTTCAGGGCGTAACTGGAGGTGTGTGTGTGCTCTATGCGTGTGTGTGTGTGTGGCAAACACACGCGCCAAATAACACACACTAATAATAATAACAATAAATCAGTGGCAGCAACTTTGGCTTTAACTTTGGCTGCTTGCAACGCCCTTCAAGGCGTGGCAGCTTAGAAAATACTCCATTTTTTTGTAAATCTTGAGTGTGGCATGCCACGCCCACACATTTATTTTGGTGGCAAGCAGCTTGTCTAATGAGCAGCGCCTTGTTTGTTTTGCATTTTGGGTTACAGGTTGTAACCTCAACAGCTCGATTGACAATTGACTGCTGTAAATAGACTGTTGTTAGCCACTGTGCCACAAATTGCACAAAATAACAAAAAACAAAAACAAAAGCCTAGGAAAAACTCATTCACAAAAACAATCATAACACTGACCTCAATTTCCTGCCAGCATTTGCAATCACATTTCCATCTGCCATTTGCCATTTGCCAGTTTGCCAGTTCCCAGCTCACAGCTCCCATCTCTCCCGGTTCTCCCAGTTCTCCCTGTTCCCACAACTCTCCCTGCTCCCAGTTCTCTTCCTGCTACCCGCTGTGTAGTTCTAATCAGAGCCGCTTCGTAATTATGACGGAACTCTGCGGAACATGGAAAATCAATAAAAGCACAAACATCATTTCCAATTTATGCTTCTTTGCCTTTTCTTATACACTTGCTGGGCATTTGTACTATAGTTTTTTCATGAAATGTGTAACGCAAGTTGGCAAATTGTGTTACTAATGAAAAATGCGAAGGATTTGTGAAAAAAATATAGTTTTTTTAAAGAAAAGATTTTGTAAGAAGAATGATTTTTTACATAAATTTATTAATTATTTGTTTTTGAAGAAGTTCTAAGTCAAACTCAGAAAATTTACATATACTGATCAACTTTTGTTGAGATCAAATTCTATAAAAATTTATCAAATACATTTTTAAGCTGTCTTAGAAATATTCAGCGAAAATTCGAGATTTTTACCAGGGATTGCTAAAAAAAAGTTATGAGTTGGAAAAAAATTGAACATTAAATAAAGGATTGGAACATTGAGAAAATTCAGCATACTTAGTTTTTGGTAGAACTATTCAAGAACAGGATAAATTATTTATTTCTTATTTTATGTATTATATTATTTGTATCTTTTTTTTCTAATTTGTATACCAATTTTTAAAGTTCTCATTTGTTTTTTAAATCAGCAAATAACTTTTATTTTAATATTTTTTCATAAAACTTATAAACTTTTCAATCAAATAATCTTTTGCTGCATTAAACATAAAATTTTTCTTGTTTTATTCAAAGCATTAATGGAATACTTTTTTGGCATAAACAAAGACAATTTTCAATGGATCAAAAACTATATTGTCATAATAGATTTTGTATAATTTTAGGAACTTATTTAGTAAAGGGTATTTGATCTTCTGCTTAGCAAAGTTTTGTTAATTCTTAGTTGATTTTTTGTTGAGGTCTTGTGTCTATTTGGCGCTGATGATTTGCTTTTGATGATGCGCACGAATAGAGCCCGAAAAAAGTAGCACAACAATTGGCACAGAAATGAAATAATTTGCATTTAATGGCGCTCGCCTCGCGTGGGCCGCATGTGGCATGAAGTTGAAGTTAAAGTCGAATATGGAGATGGAGTTGGAGTTGGAGTTGGGGATGGAGTTGAAGCTGGCAGCTGGAACTGAGACTGAAACAGAAACAGACTGTAGGCTGTTGTTATGGACATGCATGTGGTTGCTGGCTGTGGCATTAACTGCAAATGGCGGTGCAAGTTCAAAATCATTAGGCGAGTACGTTGCAAGTATTGGCCCATAGTTATGGCGAGCAAGTTCGTTGCCAGAGTCTTTTGTTCGTTGGCAGGCGGGCAATTTGCAGGCTGGCGAAAAGAATGGAATGAAGCTGAAGCGACTGCGCTGTCACGATTAATAACGCTGTCATAATAACACTTTTCTGTGATTGATTTAAGACAATTACAGAAAAGAGGAACACAACGCTCACGTTTGAGTCGTCGTCGAGTGCCGACTGAGTGATTGGCGCTGACCGCTTAAGAAAGAGATTATCAAGTTACCAAATGGGCACGTCCGTTCCAAAGGTAAGAACAACGCGAATCTGAGGCTGAGGCTGGGAATGTGCCACAGTTTCTGTTGGAGTCGGAGTCGCAAGTCGGGCTGGCAAAGTGTTGAACCGCGCAGACATGCTAAATTAAGCTGAAGAAGATGGCTATCAACACCACCAGCACCACCAGCACCACCAACACTAAAGCGGACGCAGTTCTCCACTTGGTGGTTGCATTGGCTTTGACTTTGACTCTGACTGTGACTTTGTCTGAGGCTACGCAGCCAAATCGCTTGATGTTGATGGTTTACAACAAGTAATTGGCAGCATCCACAACTCGCCAACAACAACAACAGAATTACAACAACAACATTGCTAACCACTGCAGCCTACAACAACAAAAATACAATAAGAATGTTAAAGTCGACATGCTCGACAATTGAATGCCCAATATCCACCATTTTCATGATTGATTTAATTTTATTTATTTATTTAATATTATATTATAATAATTTGAATTTTATTACATTAAGAATTTAAGCGAATAGACAAAATAAATCAAAAAATAAATTTCAATAAAATCAAAATACTATTCAGAAAAAGAAAATAAATTATAAATAACCAAAAAAAAAGATTAGTAGAACTATTCATAGCTACATTAATGTATCTCCATTTTCTTTTCAGTTCATTGGCCAATTAAGTTTAAATTCTCAACAAATGTTCGCAGCAAAGAAAAAAATAGAAAAAGTAATAATTCAAGGTGAAAGATTTTACAATTGTTAATTTCTTTTTTTATCCTTTCAGCTTGAATTAAAAATTAAATATTAAGTTCATTTAAGAAGTATTATGTTAATAAATTATAATAATTTGGTTATCTGCATTTAGTTGACATTAAATTTATGAATTCCATGACCAATTCGTAAAACAATATTGTCCTGCCTAACATAAAAATATTGCCACTAAAAATTGTTGCTTTCCATATAGTATTCAAAGTATCTGAGCTCTAGGTGTTTTGACATTATCAGAAACGCATAAGCCTGTGTACACTTTGGTAACTGGGCGATAAAGAGCAAAGAGCAGCCTCATCATCTTCATCAACTCATGTTGTTGTTGTTGTTGCTGCGTTGCTCGTCGAAGCGTCGCGTTGTGTCAAAAGGTTTAATTTTTCTCTCTCCCTCATCCCTCTTCCTTATCCCTCTCACTCATCCCTACACCCTTTTCCTGGCTCTTGTAATAACATTTCATGCTGCGCTCTTTGGTCCGGCAACCCGCAACCTCTTATATGGCTCACTGCGTGCCCCTCACAACAACAACAACAACAACAACAGCGCCTCCATCTGCGTCAATGTCAGCAACAATCGAGTCCAACTCCAACTCAAGTCCCCTGACACACGTCGCCACCACCAACAACAGCAACAATAACAACATACAGCAACAGCAACAACCAACAACAACAACAACAAGTGCTCCTCGCTTATTGGCCACTGCCTCTTGTAGTTATTGTTATTGGCCAAGTTGCTGCCGTTGTTGCCATTGATGTTGCTGTTGTTGTTGTTGTTTGCCTGGGTCAAGTTCAAGGCTTCCCATTTTGCGACTTTTATGCGTTTCTTCATTTTTTTTAGTTCTCGCTTTTTGCCCCGTAAACAATTTAATGTGGCCCAAACGCATTGTGGCTCAAATTGGCACACGTTGTTGGCCCAGTCATAAAAATATTCCACTCAGCGCTCACTTTGTATTAGAAGTTTCGTTTAGTCAAGTCTGCAAATGGCCCAATGCCATTTGTGCGATGCTGAAAGAGTGAAAAGTATGGGTTACGCCCTTAAAAGTGGGCTATAACTATTTACTAACAATAACTTCACTTTTTGTAGATTGCATTTGAAATTCTGTTCTTAAATTAAATTGTAGATTATAGAAGAGATTCTTAAGACTATGTCTTCTCCATAGGCATCTGAAATTCTTTTTCAGTTTTAGAAAAATAATTAAATTAAAAAAACAAAAATTCCCTTGTAAAAAACTAATTTAATAATTTAATAAAGTCTTTTGTGCTTTGTTAAATATATTTTTAATATAATCGATCGATCTTAATGGAAATAACAAACAAACAGTTATTAACCGTAGTCAAGATAATATTTATTTTATAGGTCCTTTTCCTAATAAGCTAAAATATTAAAAATTATTATTCTTAAAATTCTTATGTTTCCTTTTTTGTTCACGAAATGTAAAAAGTCCATTTGAAATGCATGCAATTATCGTTTGCTTTGATCAATTGTTTTTACCCAGGCTAATAGAAGTACAACATCTGAAAACGATGCTGACCATACATCATCACGTTGCGCAGATCTATAAACTGAATGCTAGAAAGCGATTTAAATGTAAATGCCACAGATAGCAGGAAGTCAAGCGCAAAGCAGAAACAACTTAAAAGAAAATTATTTGTTTGTTTGTTTGTTTTTATGGCATTCGGAAAGTATACGAACGTATACGTAATATTTGCTAAGTGCGGCTCTAAAAGGCATTTGAATTTGGCTCTAAGCTCCTGCAAACGCATTCCTTTGGCATGAGGTAGGAGGTGGAACGGGGCGTGGTGAGGGGCTAGGTGAGAGGACGACGGTCGAAAGTCCGCGATCTGACCATGATGGACAATAATAATTCTTGGCAAAAGCCATTTTCGTTTACAAATTGCCGCATAAATCGCATATTCGATGAGAGTTAGCTGCCTTTTGTGCTTAGCCCAGTAACCAAAGTGTAAACAGGGTTATGAGTTTTTGATTGTTTGATTTAAATTATAATTAAAAGGAAGACAGAGAATAAATATAAAATATAAAAAAAAAGCAAATAAATAAAATAAATAAAATTAATAAAATAAATGAAATAAATAAATAAAATAAATAAATAAAATAAGTAAAATAAATAAAATAAATAAATTAAATAAAATAAATAAAATAAATAAAATAAATAAATAAATAAAATAAATAAAATAAATAAAATAAATAAAATAAATAAAATAAATAAAATAAATAAAATAAATAAAATAAATAAAATAAATAAAATAAATAAAATAAATAAAATAAATAAAATAAATAAAATAAATAAAATAAATAAAATAAATAAAATAAATAAAATAAATAAAATAAATAAAATAAATAAAATAAATAAAATAAATAAAATAAATAAATTAATAATAAAATATGCTAAAATAAGAGCATTACAAAATAAAATGAAACATTTGGTATTTTTTTCGTTAATAAAAAAAATTTTATATTGTATGAAACTTGTGATAAATAAATGTATTTTATTAAGTATCCGAGTTTGAATTTAGGAAGCTTTATTTCTTTGTCTCTTTGGTTTTTTGATTGTTTTTTAATGTTTTTTTTACAAATTTTTGTGTTTTAAAATTTTTATTTATTTAAAATTATATTGAATTGCTGGGCATCTTAAAGTCTATCACTTTTTATATGTGTTCGTTGCCAGACATGCATAAAATGCAAAAAGCGTCGGATGCGGCAGTTGAAGTTGAAGCTGAAGCTGAAGTCTGAAGTCGACTCACAACTTGCAGCAATGCAATTTCATCTTTCAGTGCGCCGCGTTGAAAGCCCCCAAAGAGGCAGTCAGCCAAGAACCAGAACCGTTAACCGACCATGCAACAACAATAACAACAACAGCAACAACAACAGTAAGAAGAATAAGAAGAAAAGAGTCAGTTGAAATAAAGCAAGTCGAGTGCATAATTCGTTATGCTTTATTACGAAATTGGATATCATCGACTCAGAAACTGCGACTGTCTTTGGCTTTGGCTTTTGCAATTTGAAATTATGGCTGAATGCGAGATGAGTCTCTGGCTCTCAGCTCTGCAGCGGTAGCTGCCAAATGACATACTTCTAATTTATGGAACGACTCGAGTCTTTGACTCCACGCAGCATCCAAAATGTATCTCACAGTTTGAGAGTCTCGCAAATCTCTTTCAGTTCTCAACTCGCCCACGGAAATGGTTGTTAAATTGCAGTAGCACCGCTAGTTTCAGCTGCACCATCACTGTGCACCACTCAGCACCACACACTGCACCACATAATTAGTAGAATGTGTGGACAGGCCACCGCTACGAGCCAAGTGCAGATCAGAGATGCAGTCAGAGTCAAGTGCAGTTTTAGCCATGTTTATACTCGATGTTGGGAAAGCATTTCTGGGCGATCCCAGCCCATTCAACCCATCTAATCTCATCCCATTCCATTCCATTTCATTTCATTCGATCCAATCCGATCCGTGTCGTGCTTCAGATACAAGCGAAACTCAAGTTTAACGCTGCGTTTGATTTTATCTGTGCAACTTGCAACTTCCACACTACTCGTAAGTCGATACGCCTGCTCCGTAACTAAGTAAACAAACTGGTTAGCTGCAACTGCACGACTTGGGTATACCCTGTAATTAACAAAACAATTACAGTAGAATGTTGTGGCCTACGAAATTATTCGTTAATTATCAATTTGCATTTGGATAACATTGAATTTCTGAAATCAATTATAATTTTTGGATTCATTGAAAATATTTTTATAATGATATCAGATGAATTTGATCTATAATTCTGAGGACATATTTCAAGATTCACATTGTTTGACTATCATCAACATAAATTGATACAAAGACAGAGTAAATCTTAAAATTGATAAAATTAAAATGCAAATCAACAAAATTTATTTAAGGCAAATTATATTAAATTTAATAAACTAAATATAAGTAGATTAATACATTTTTATTTATTAAACTACTAAGAAATAGTTTGATATGTTTATATAACTTTAAATATTATTATTTTTTATATTATTTTAATTAATTTCGATCACTATATTCACTCATTTACTGATAAAACGGTTTCCAAATAAAAGCAATAATCGTGTGAAATAATTTATTATTATACGCCTTAAGCGATTCTTTAAGCGTTTTTTTCTTTTACCGATCGACCAATCGATCAATCAAAATATTTCCAATGCAGACAGATAGATATAAGCCACCCCATTGTGATTTGGAGACAATGGGTAGAGAAAAACAGTTGTTGACTCCAAAGTGAAGACTGAAATCTTAAAGTGCCTGCGGCATTCTCGTATTTTTCGTATTTTTTCGCCGCTAAAATCGCGATGATGCCATAGATATTGTCGCTTCGTGTACAGTTAGTCGTTACATATATATTAGCCGAGTCCAAAAAAAAGAGAGATAGAGGGAAAGAGAGAGGGGAACTTGTTTGGCAGCAATGACGAGTGGGTGGCCAGCTGGCAAATGTTCTCTTTGAAATTGGAGATGGCTGAAAGCTAAAGGGGGAAAAGAAGTGGAAGGAGAAGGGGAACGGGAACGAGTTAGGAAGTCTGCCTGGAGTTCTTGTCTGTATTTCATTAGCGCTAACCGCAAATTAGCCACAGCTCTGTGGCTTCAAGTCTAACGTGTGTCCCCATTTTTCGGTAGATAACTCAATTGAAATGAAAATCACAGACATGGCCAACAAACAAACAGTTACCGTTAACTGTTGCAATGCCAATTGCCAAGTCCAAGTGCAAGACCAAGTGTAGAGTCCATTTACGGTTCAAGTTGGTTAACAAATTGTGGCAGCCAAGTTAGAATCGAGGCGTTTAATCGGAGCAACTTTCCATTTATGGTTAGTAGAAATACTTGGGCGTGAATTGAGCATCTTTGGCATTCGGTTTAATTAGCAACAAATGCCGCAAAGCCGATCAAATTCTTGTTGAAATTAGATGACAAGCTTGCTTACCGCTTTCCGCCTTATAAACATATCCACTTTATGCAACACACACACAGCACAACACACACACAACAACAACAAGTTTAACACGCAACTTTTGCACGCAACTTTTTTAGCTTCCCTGTTGAGCTGAGTGCTGTGAAAAGGGGAGGAAAAGGGGGCAAAAGGATGTTTAAGGGGGGTCACTCTTTTTTTAAGCCACACAAATTTATGCATGTGCTTCTCTTGGCAACATGGCCAAAAGCACAGCATGGGGGATGGGGTATGGGGGCCTTTTGGCCAATTCACTGCATGTTCGGCGCTGTTGTTGTTGCTGTTGTTGTTGCTGTTGTTGTTGCTGTTGTTGTTGCTCTTCCTGTTGAAATGAAAGCAGCAGCAGGCGAGCAAATAATTCTGAATTTCGTATATGTTGTGTTTGTTGTACACTACCTTTTTTTTGGGCATATCGCTTATCTATGGTATGTACTTATTTATTTCTCTATCTATGAACTTATTAATTTATTTTATTTATTTACTTTTTTTTTTTTTATTGATTTATTATTTATATATTTTTTTATTAAAAAAAAAAAAAAACATAGACTTTAAAATATAATTTGATTTAAAAAATGTACAATTAATAAGAAGATCGAAAATTTTGATAAATGAACAAATATATTACCAAATGTATTTACCTTTAGTTTTTGAATCAATCTAAATTTTAGCTTTTAATTGTAATTATTGCTACTATAAATTGCGATGCTTGTATTCTAAATTATATCACATATTTCTAATGATATTTTTATTATATAATTTTTATAATATTAATTTTTTTAAAGACTTTTTTCTAAAATTGTATTTTAATTTTTATTTATAATCAACTTTCTTTGTCATAAATAGTTCCATGCGGAGTATCTATTTGATCACGATTAGTCCTCAAATTAATCTATACAATCCAAATATATTAATATGATAAAGAAAATATATTTTGGTATGTTTTTAGCTATAACAAAAAAGCCACATAAAAATATATTAATCCAATAATTGAAGCAAATAACATTAATTTTTTAATCAAACCCATTTTAAATGTATCTTTCTTAATACATCTTTAAGAAAAATAGTTAACCAATAAATGAAATAAAGAATATTTAAAAACCAACAAAAATGTGTAGGGTATGCTTATGCTTCGTTTAGGCTTTACAACATTTCGTGCTTGCTTTTAGTATTTATTTCAAATTTAAATTTAAATTATACGCCTGTCTTTAGAGGAAAGTGCACGGCGCTATGTTTTAAACATATAAGTTCTCAGTTCCCCGTCTTTCCTCGACTATTAAATGAAACGAAGCTGGACAGTTGCAGCTTTGAATTGAAGTTGGAGGGAGGAGGAGGGACTGGAAACTTCATGCACGATTGGCAGTTGGCAATTCAAAGATATTTCAAATTGAGGGGCTGCAAGAATGGAGAGATTGCTTCGATTTGCTTTTTGTTCTTGTGCCTGTTGCTGATGATGTGCTTGCTGCATGCGATTAGCATTTGAAATGCGGCTGACTGCTTGAATTTAATAAAAATGTTTTATTAAGTCATAAAAGTATTTAAATATTTTGTGCATGCCGCACAATTTGCATAAGTGAATGCGCATTGAAATTGTGCAATTTGGCAAAGTAAAAACCAAAACCAGGAAGTGAAGATCGGTTCTTGATCCCTTGACCACTGACCACTAAATACTGACCGCTGTCTACTGTCCGGTGGGTGAAGTTGATCCAAATCGCAGACTGTCTTCATTGTGAGCTAGACTCATAAATAAATGGCAGAGCACACACACACACATCACGCACACATCACGCACAATCAATTAAAGTTTATCTCGTCGCAACCTGTCAGACTCCGTCTCCGACTCCGACTCCGACTCCGACTGCGAATCCCTTTAAGAAGTCGCACATTTTTCGCCATGGCAATTACACAAATGCCAGCGCATCAACGAAAAGCGGCTATTGGCATTTAAGATGCCAACGCCAAGATGCCAGCCTTTAAGATGCCTCTAGCCCACATAAATCCAGCGATCCTGCCGAGATCTCCGCCACAAATTCAACAACTCGCGCAACGCTATCAGAGAATGTCCCATAAATGGGATACGTTTTATGCCCCGCAAATTTGTCAGGCTTTCGAGCATCAAAAGTGAAAAGAAGAAGAAGAAGAAGACGATGCTGTCAGTGACAGTAGCTAAAGTTGTCACTAGTAGAGGCTTAACATTAATCTTGAAAAGATCTTTTGTAGAAAGATCGCAAAGCTCATTAAAGTCCTTTATTCGCTTAACTCCATTTTGTTTTACAGCTATAATAATTTTATTAAAAGTTGCTACTGATTTAAATTTTATAATCATCAGATTACTTTTTTTATCTATTTAATTTAACAATTGAGCTTGAGCACAATATAATTTAATTATTGAATTAAATTAATGATTTTTTTATTATATGCTAAATTATTGTTGTTTTTTAATATATTTTTTTTTATATTAAATTAAATTTAAGCTGAAATGTATTTTATTATGCAATATAATAATATTATTAATAAATTAATTATAATTAATTAAATTGTGCATTTAACTTCATGATTTTTTAATTTTATATTATATGCTAAATTATTGTGGTTTTTTAATATATATGTTTTTCTATTAAATTAAGTTTAAGCTGAAAATGTATTTTATTATGCAATATAATTATAATATTATTTTTACATAATAAAATATATAGCTAACTTAAGCATGATAAATAAATATATAATAAAGTATGTCAATTTATTAATAAATAATTATTACAATCCACAATTTACAAAATAATTTTCGTACTACTAAGCTTCCTAGTTACCACTTAATACTCAAATAAATGAATAAATATATAGATATATAATTAACCAAGTAATTAAAGAAATACATAATTGTACGACTCCAAAGCACATTAAAGCTTAAAGCTCCTAAGTTACTACTGAATACTCATCTAACTGACAGTCAAGAACTGATTGCAACGCACATGAAAGCTGCTAACGATCAATTAGCCTAAAAGCTTGACTAACTGTCCATAAAGCTGATAATTTATGGAACCTTAAGGCTGAACACTCTTGGACATTTAGGCTTGGCTAAGAATAGGGCTGGCTAGTGACATTGGGAGTTATTCAATTATCATTAGGTTGGCCTAGGCCTACGAGAGGCTCATCAACAGGCCTGAGAACCGTTTCCTCAACTAACTGAAAGAGAGAGCGAAAGAGAGAGAGAGAGTCACTTAGTGAGGGAGATGGCGAGAATGATATTATCGCTAAATGACCGCAATTTGCATGTAAATGTTGTTTATCAATTTAAGCGGCTAAATGCTTTAAAACTAATGACAGACCTCGTCCAAAAACGGCAATAAAGAAATTTTTTCACCCTGCAGCCATTTGTGGCAGCAACTGTTGTTGTTGTTGTTGCTGTTGCTGCTGTTGTTGCTGTTGTTCTTAACGGTGGTTCCGCAATGAACAGAGTCCAGAGAAGACCGGTACCAAGTACCCAAAGTACTTTTCTCTCATCCTCCCCATCATCATCATCGTCATCGTAGTTTTAGTTGTTCACTGAGAGAAAGTCGAGTATGTTCGTACTTGAATCAAGAATTCCCGCTGTCAAAAGTTCAATGATCCTGGAAATTATTGATTCAAGTACGGCCTTGAAATTCTTAATATCAAGAGCGTGTTAGCTTAAAATTACTGTTAGATGACCTTAAATTAAGATTATGAAATTTGATTTATATTATTATAAGTATTTTGATCGTAATCATAAGCGTGGGTACTAAAATGCTTTCAGTTAGAGTGAAGTCCTTCTCATAGCCTACTAGCCAGAACCATTTGGGAATTCTAAGCAAGCGAATGCAAAAATGACATAAGAATTCAAGATCTGGGTTTAAGATTTTTTGCACTTGCTTTCAGAGTCCAACCAGCGTTCCAAACGTACTTAACGCACTATTTTAATCAGGCTTAAGCCGAAAAGTATCAATTTAATATATATATATTTCTTGTTTTAGGTATTTAGCTCTTACTTTAAATTCCTCACGGTCTTTTAAACTTTCAATAGCGATTCACATTTTAAATAAGAAAATAAAAGACCAAATTCTAGAACAAAATGAAATAAATTTAAGAAATATTTTTTGTATAACAAATCGCTCTGCATTTTGCTGAGTGTAGTGGCAGCTTGTAGCTCTCTCTCGCACTCTGCATGCAGCTCACATTATAACAACAATATTACGGTAATGACGTGTCATTAATTTTATTACAAAATGTGTGTGTATGTAAGTATTAAAGAGAAGAACCCATTGGCCATTGGCGTTGCTTTATTGAAATCTTAAAGACTGCCGGTCTTCCGCATTTGATGGCCCCATTCCCAATCCCAATTGGAAGACAAAGAAAGTCAACTGCGGGAAGAGAGGGAAAGAGTCTCAACTATCAATATAAAGATGCCAAAAATAGCTTTGGAATTGCTGGAATCGCATGAAATATATATGGTTGGGATTGAGTTTGGATTTTAGCTGCTTGCTTTTGATTTTCTTTTATAGAGAGACGAATGAAAATATTTTCTATCAACTGTTGACTGCATAACTCACTTTCGGTGTGAGCAATGGATCCCCAAGTCGATTGTCGATTGTCGATTGTCTGTTGGGCCCAGTTGGGAGTCGGCGACGGCCTGACACTGAAAAATGCAAACAGAAAATAAAACAAAAGACTTAAGCAACAAACTGAGTGATTGCAATTGCTTTGCTATGTCTCTATATGTGTGTGTGTGAGTGTGTGTGTGTGTGTATTGACTACAGCTATTTTTAGCTGAGCTAAATAGTTGGCATTGGCCCAAAGGATGCGCGTCGGCTGCTGGTCCAGAAGGAGCTGCCCAAGTCGCAGCTCAGGTCTCAGTCCGGCCTTGTCTTGGCAGCATATTATTTTATAGCCGCGCGCATAAATCTTGCAAACGCAGATAAAAAGGAACGCTTTATAGAAAAATAAAAATAAAAATAAATAAAATGCCAGCCACTGTGAATTGATCGAGTGGCATCCAAAGGGAGGGAACAAGAGACAGAGAGACAGAGAGAGAGAGACTAACAGATAGATAGATAGCGCGAGAGTGAGTGAGAGAGTGTGTGGGCAACCGGATCGTCGTCGTCGTCGTCTGCAGCCCTCGCATTGATCGAAACAATTTATGGCAAAATTAATGATAGATTATGGCGCTGCCAATTAAAAACCAACAAACAAGCGCGCAGTTTATGGACACAATTCTTCCCCTTCCATCCTCTGACTTGATTCCCAGTCAAGTGCTGATCGAGTAGTACATAGATTGGAGTAGGTGTTTAGGCTTAGATTGACATCAACCATCAACCATTGGCTGTGATTTGTTTATGGCCCCAACTAGTGACAAATTGCCAGACAGAGGTGACATCATATCAATCTCCAGATTCTTCAATTCCCAGTAATTAAAATACAATAAAAACAAGACAAGACATAGTTTAAGTCAGTTGATTAATAACCTTTGGCTACAAAGTCTGCTATTAAAATCAGTCGAGCGCAATTGGAACAAAGCAAAGTAAGAACACCAAATACGATTATTATTCAAAATCCAAAACCAAATTTAAATATTTCCTTTTTCAGAGCAACTGCTTAATAACGACTTGTGTCTAAGCGGAATTCTGCATAGACGCGTTTCTTTTGAAATTGGCTAAGAAAAATAAAACAAAATATCTTTGATGATATCATCAATCCACATAGCTCATTGCCATCAAAAGTTCAAAGTTAAGCGATCTATTTCATCAGAAACATTAATATTTGCATCTTCAGGCATTTTAGATAAAAATTTAAGATTTTATTATACGGTACTGATGGCTAAGATCCCCAGAGAAAGCACTAGAAATTTGCCTTTAGCTTTAATTGATTCATTCAGATGACTATTTTACAGATTCAAGAATGACTGGAAAAGTTCTAATAATAAAATAACTAATTTATCTGAGTTATTAACCATAAATGTGAATTAAAATATAAAAAGAACTTCCATTTTAAATTATAATTCATTGAGGAGTTTCATTAACTACTGAAATTTATGAAATATCTTGTCAATACTGTAAATAAATCAGTTTCATTTTGACTTAAGCATTGATCACCAATTTCCAGTCAGTCAGTCAATCAGTACAATAAGTTTTATTTATATAGCTGGTTAAGATTTCAACTCATCGACAATGCTTTAATATTCCGCAACTGCAGAACTTTCTATACGTGATGAATTGACAACTTGACGACTTGATTTTCCCATGACAAACTGATGACTTGACAACTGATTAGTAGTCGGAACGTACGCTAGATACTTGCACTTGACAACTTCTTCTCAGTCATATCTTTTTTCTCTTTTCTGCTATGTTCTTTTTCTATGTCTATCAATCTCCTCTTAATAGCGAGATTTCTTCCTTTCGATATATAATATTTGGTAAACTTGTTTAGGAAATGTTTATTGGAACAACCCAAAATTAACAGAAACTGCGGAATTAAACAGAAAATTGGTTGTCTGTGATTGTTGTTAACCACGTAGAAATTGCTTTTTAATAAGTGTAAAAAGAAGGAGCCAGAGAAAAAGAGCTTTAAAAAGCGCCTGCAGCTTATAAATCCAATGAAAGAAGCAGAAATGCCAAAACAACTTGAAATTGAGCAATTAAACAATTTTGTAGCAAAACTATGGAGAGAGATAGAGACAGGAAAAGAGAGAAAAAGGAGACTCGAGTTCAATGTGCTGAATGCACGAAAAACTCCAACACATCTCATAGATTTTTGGGAACTAGTTGGAAATAATCACGTGCCGTAATTAAGTATTGCGCAATACGATTGACTGACTGACTGACTGATTGATCGCATGCTCGATTGACGGAACTGTGCTACAAAAAAAGCAATGACACGCCCACAAGGCACAAATTACGCGCAAAAATTCATGTAGTAATCCAAAAATAAAGAAAGAAAAAAATATAACAAGTGTTTCCAGTCAGAATACGTGATGCATATTTAATTTCGTATCAAAAGTTTGAGCCACTTTTATGGATCTTTAATGGGGTCCCGCTACCTGCCGTTTCAGTTAGCAAAGTCGCGTAATTCAGGCAGTGCCAGAAAGGCCTAGAAATGGCACAGTTATTGGCCCGCAGCTATTGCCCAGCTACTTAACTCAGAAGTGGCTCGTCGTTAACAAGGCAAACGCAAACAGACACAAACACAAACAAACACTTCTCGGCCAAGTCTCAACTCCAACTTGAGTTCGAGCTTTCGATTTGGGTAAACAAATCACCTTATGATAATCAAGAGTCAATAATCTCATCGGCTGTGTTTGCCCCAAAGGCTACCAAAAGTGCGTTCATTGGTGGCCAACTTTGTACTTGACTCGATCGACTAAATGAAATGATTCATGAATGCGTACACTCAGAGAAAAAAATCAAGATTTTCTTACTTAAGCAGGATATGTTCAAGTGCAACCAACCCTAGCTGTGAACAGGGGCATAGCTTGCCGGACCGGCTAATAAACTTCCCCCATCGGGTTGCATTTTTCATCCTTACTCTCCATTTAATTTTAAGTTTAAATTAAGTCTTATTTATTAATTCTATCTTTAATTCTTCACTTTTCCTATCCAGAATTAGGCTCTAATAACGCCACTGACAGACCTTGGCTGTGAATAGGGGCATAGCTCGCCGGACTGGCAAATAAAACTCCCCCATCGTGTCGGTGACGTTATTAGACTAAACTTGTAAGTTCATTTAGGCTTTCTGTTCTTTTTAAATTCTTATATTATTGTAATATCTATTCTATATTGTATTTGTTTTAAACTTTTGGCAGCAATGTTTGCTTTAAATAAATAAATAAATAAATAAATAAATAAATAAACAAACGACTTAAAATCTGACTGAGTTTGGATTTTACAAAGCTGAGAGCAAAAATCTTATTATAAGATCTTAAAATAAAAATTTTTTTGAGATACTTTAAGAACGTTTTGGGATTAATTTAAGTCTGAAAAAGATCGGATCATGCTAGTTTGAATTAAAAGAAACTTGAAAGTTGTTAGCTGCTTGTCATTTAAAACCAGTTGAGAATTCTAAGGCGCATATATGAAAAATAAAACAAACATATCGTTTAGTACACAAAAATCTCATAATTTAAAGAAAAAGATGATTTAAAATCACTTAAGGACATGTGTACATCAATTTTTCTGAGTGTACTTCGATCAAATGAAATGATTCATGAGTGCGTAGCTCAGTCCCCTTTTCCCTGATATTCATTTGTTCATTTGTTGTATGTTCAATGTACATGTCGTTCATATCTTGTTCCTACAAATCGCGTGCTGATCGAGGCTTCAGTTCAGCTTCAGTTTCCCTTCCCTCTCCCTGCTCCCTCCGAAACTCTTTGCTCGTGTTTGACAAGCGCGCAACAGACAATTTTAATGATTCCCTGCGGTTTCTGGCCGCCGTAAGAATTATGACTTTTTCAATGTGATTTCATTTATTTTGCCTACCTGCCACTCCCCGGGCAATCGATCCCCGCCCCCCCGCTCCCGCCGCCGCCCACTCGCAGTCCACAATTGGATCGCTGTTGGTGTTGATAGCGACTTTTACTTGGCATCAGGTTCTTGTTCTTATTCTTGTTCTTGGCCATGTTCTTGTTCTTGTTCTGGCGGCGCCTTTTGGCCTTTCAATTCTCTCTCTCACTCTTTCTTTATCTCTTTTCTTGTGTCTATAGATTTGATACAGTTCCTTGAACCCGTCAATGGGGCAACTTAATTAACTTTCATCCATTCCACAGTTTGACAGTCACTTGTTGACTCTACTACTATTCGTAGTTTAAATTTTATTTCTATTCAAACGGAAATGTCAGTTTGTCTGATAGAAACTCCCCTTCATCAAGTTCTTACACTGAAAAAAAAGACCACTTTCTAAAATCAAGAACATTCATCTTAAAAATTTTGTTCTTGAAATAAGAATATATTAAGACCAAATTACTAAAACTAAGAATATTAATCTTGAAAATCGTAAATTCTTAATATAAGAATAAAGTTCTCAAATTTAAATACTTAGTTCTTAATATAAGACCATTTTAAGACCAAATTACTAAAACTAAGAATATTATTCTAAAAAAGGTTAAGTTCTTAATATAAGCATAAAAATCTTAGATCTTAGATCTTTTTCTCTTAAAATAAGAACAAAAATCTTAAAATTTTTTTACTTCTTGAGACCAATAATTCACAACTGGTTCTGGCTTCTCAAAGATGACATTAGGCTTGGATCGCTGGTCAAGTTAGCACAACGGTACTGATGATAGAGATTGGCGTCTCTTGAAGCTGTATACCGAGCCATGCTCCTTGCGTTCTGCAAGTGTTTTGTGTATTGTCATATCGACATTACTAGACCTCAAGTTAACTAAGACTTACTTCATGCTTCTTAAATTGTTAAGAAGCTTAATCTTAATTTGAGATTTTTTGTCTTGAGTATTCAAAACTTTTTGGTCTTAAAATAAGAACACATAATCTTAAAAAATAAAAAGTTTTATTCATATAATAAGATTTGTGGTCTTGAAAATATAAGAATTTATGGTCTTAAAAATAAGAACTTGGTCTTAATTAAAATGTTCTTAGAATCAAGATGTGTTTTCTTACTTCAAGATTTTTATGTTCTCGACGCATTTTTTAGACCAATGTTCTTAGTTCTGAGACCAAAATCTTGATTTTAGATCCTTTTTTTTATCAGTGTAGCTGTTTTGCATTTTTGCACATTCGTCGTTAAACTTTTGTGCTGTTTTTAAACGAGAATTTTCTATAGATCTTCTGTGATTATGATATCATTTTAGCTCAGCTAACGAGCTCACTATTTGCACATCTTTGCAAATATTATAAAATTTTTATTTTATTTTTTTGCTTTTGTGGTTTTTAATAATAATAAAAAAATACTGCTCATTTGGCAAAGTAATTTACACGCAATTTGTATTAAATGATCTTTTCACGAACAAATAACCGAGCAAATGAATACGTACTTAGGAATATTTTTATTTAAAAAAAAAGTACATGATAAGTCGAAAAGTTTGAGTGCTATTTTTTAATAGCTGACGCAGCGTACCATGACTAAGTAAATCTTCTTGGAGATTTGTCACAGATACGGGAATATCTGATGATTTGCAAGTTATCGAAATACCCAGATGATTTTGACTTAATGTGCAGTCAATTAAACGATAAACTTTAAGTTATATTAGTAAGCTTTAAGGTACTTTAAAAGATCATTATGTTTTTTATATATGTGTGTAAATGCATAAAAAGTTATAGATAAAGATTATAATGATATTAAAATAAGTGTATAAATGTATTTGGATGATTTACATTTAAATTTTGATGATTTTTTTGATTAAATATTGTGAATACTTTGAATTATTTGATAAACATTGAGATAATTTTAGGTGCTTTTGAAAGCTATGTTTTAAAAAGATACACAGGAAAAACCCCAACTTTGTAATAAAACTAAAAAACATACGGTGTCAGAAGTTTGATAATCTCAAATTTACTTCAGCCAAGATCAAAATTCCAGATTAAAGTATAGAATTTTCAATTTTGTCTCCTTAATTATTTTGTTTATCGGGATTCTACAAAATATTTTTCAGTGAATTTAAATGTTTTCGATTTTTTTGACTATTTTAATGCATATTGGTTGCTATTTTATTCGCTTACTGTATTAATTTAAGCAATATTATGCTGAATACTCTCTTAAGAAATTCATACTTAAATCAAGAATTTTAATTTATGGCATGCATTTTTCTGTCTGTGTAGATACCAGGATTCCTTCACAGAAATAAGCTTGGGCAAATTATATACATCTATGCCACATGGTGGCCAGTTGCACATAAAATCGGACTTCAGTCTACACAAATGTCTTGAAGTGCTGTCCAACGTTCATTTGGAACTGTCTAATGACAGAGGCGTCTCTCATCAGGCCCAAAGATGGTACTTCGATGCAGATGAAGGAGATGAACTGTTGCTTACATTGTAATAGATAATTAAACGCATTGCCATATATTTTATACCCGATGTCGGCGCTTATTTGACTTGAATGATGTGCAATCAATTTTTATGTAAACGCAATTCCACAATGCAAAAGTCGATGCTAATGAAGCGCGGATTATTGCAGCTGCCACAACATTAACAGCAGCAACAGGCAACCGGATAGCCTTATGCCTTAGCATGGATAGAGCAGTAAAATCTAAATATAAGGGGGGGGGGGAGTATTAACTAAACATAAGCCAAGTTTATGCTGATCACAAATATTGCAAGTGCCTAATTAAAATTGCCATAAATACGACAAAGGCTCCATTTGACATTGTTGGTGGTAAATGAAAAACAATTTGAAATGAAAATGAAAATTAAATTGCGTTTTATAAATAGTTTTGCATAAGCTTTTAGTTTGCATACAAATTGAAAATGGACAAAACAGCATTTGCACTGAGGGACACCTTTGTATTAGCCCAGACAAAAAACTAACACTGCCAATTCGGTTAGCAAATATTAATGGCAAAAAAAAAATATCCATAAATTGTCGCTGTATGTTGTGCTCACACATTTATTGCCATTTGCATTGCTCAACAACTACTTACTAATTTGCCAAAAACAACAATTGATTCAATGAGTACAAGTATGAATATGTCTCTCAAGGTCTTAGCCTCAGTCAGAGCCACGTTTAGAGCCACAGCCCAGCGACATCGATCAACAGTGCATGAAATTTGCGCTTGACCATGTCGCGTGTCATTTTTATTATGAGTACTTATACCCTGTAGCATATGCATCCGAAAGTCATGCGTGACTGTTAAAAAAGAATTTAAATTTGTTTTAAATTCATATTATATTATTGCAATAATTTTTATTGCAATTCCCTTCCATAAATTATATTAAGAAAATTTAATTTACTATTAATTCTTGTTGATATCTTTATTTATTGCAATTACATTTCATAAACTAATTTAATTTAATTAAATTTACTATAAATTCTTATTGATATCTTTTTTTATTGCAATTCCCTTCTTTAAATTAATTTAATTAAATTTAGTTAAGCATAACTTCTTATTCTTATTTTTATTTCAATTCCTCTCTTTTAATTAATTTAATTAAGTTTAATTTAGTATTAATTCTTATTGATATCTTTATTTGTTGCAATTCCCTTCCATAAATTAATTTAATTAAATTAAATTTGGTATAAATACTTATTGATAAATTTATTTTGTAGAAATTAATTTAATTTTATTAAATTTAGTTTAGATTCTTATTGATATATTTATTTATTGCAATATCCGTCTTTAAAATAGACTTTTGATAAGAGTTTCCTTCAATATTTGTGATTACGATGCACAAATAATCAAAATAAATTAAAATATAAATCGCAATTTATTCAGAAGATTGTAAGAAGAAAATCAAATATCTTTTTTACTTTCCAACAATCCTCAGAAGCTGTACCAGAGTTTGAAATTCACTTAAGAATAAATTAAATTTTATGACGAACTTCCTCTATGATCAAACCTCAACTTTCTGTCTATTCCCAAACAATTCTTTTATATGATACAATTACTCGCCAATTTGATCATAATTTCCATGTCATGAGGGAAATTTGTAAACGGTATCTCGTCGTGGCATTTTCCGTTTTATTTAGCACGCTTAGTATATAAAATTTAGCTTGTTAAATATTTTTTATGTCCGCTGCTGTCTTTGCATTGATTCATGCTGCGTTGCTGCGGTCATAAAAATGAAGTAAACTTTTTATTTTATTATAAATAAATTGCAATTGTTATCGTAGTAGGAACCTCAGCGAGTTTATGTCATTCATGTGGGAAACAACGGCAATTTTGCTGGCATTGTCATTTCTTTCTATTTCTATGGCTCGCTGAGCTTTTCTTGTCACAATAAAATACTTGCCAAGTATCTAAAAGTTATTTATCTAAACTCACTCGACTGCAACAGAAAGCACCGTTCCATAAAGAGAGAGAGAAAGAGTCTCTGTCTCAAATTTCCAGACCAAGTCGGAGGTGTTGACTGAAAAACAATGGGTGTCAGTAAATGAAGTCAACGCATCAGCTGCAACAACAAAACAACAACAAAAACAGAAGCGCAAGATAATTTGGCGTAAATAATTTTTAATTTGTTGCCCTAGCATCATCATCAGCACAAATAACAATCGAGAAATCAACATTGCATGTTGTTGGTCGAGTGAAACTTTAATAGCAAAACTTTAATTTGCAAAAGCGAAAACTATTTAAACCGCATTTTTGAATTGCCACAGCAAACTGGAGCATTCGATTCCACCAACTGTGACCAGTTGGAAATACCTAAACATCTATTGGAACTTAAAGTAAACACGCCTTAAGTGGAACAAATAACACCTTAATATATTACTAGAGTTGTCTTCTTAGTTTGAAATAGGAATTAGCTAATTTTGTCATTTTTAAAAAGAATATATTAATAAATATGCCAAAATTCTTTGATTAATATTCAAAATAAATATAAAATCCAAGCCGAAATTAACCGCTATGCATGAATCGGTTACCAAGCGGCTAAATCGTTTTTAATAACTTTGGTTTAGTGTTTGGGTACAATAAATAGTTTTGTATCGGTTACGGTTATCAATTTCAATCAGTAACGGTTACGGTTTTAAGCCCAGATCCAAAGATTTTTATAGTTTCCACTGAATTGCCACATAATAAACTTTTAATGAACTTTTTTATCGTCATCATAATGATATTTTTTAGTATTTAAGTCTAAATAAATGCATTAAATGAAAAAAATCTACTATTTAACACAGAATATTAAAGCTAAACATATTCATGTGCAATTTGCATTTGATGGGCACTAAAAGATTAGAAATCTGATTTTGTTGAAAGATGTTAAAAATACCTTTAAGATACAAATTTGAAACGAGCTTGACCCAAAAGCCTTGCTAGTTTATCACAGTGATAAGAAGCTGTCATTTAAATTTGCCTGTACTTGGTATGCAGACACACCTTAAACACACACACACACACACACAAATATCTCGAATGTCGAATCTCAAGTGTGCAAAGTTTTTCCGTCTCGATTGTGGAAAATCGCGAGTGTGCGTTGATTTGCCATGATATGAACATTCGGTTCAGTTCAAAGGCTTTTCCACGTTACAGCTCATTGATCGCCGAGTACGAGTACAAAGTAGAGCCCGCGGCAAATCAATTTGACATATGCTTCAATTGCATTGTTCAACCATGAGCAATCAATGCGAACAATTGGAAAATCCAATATGGAAAATGAGAAAATGTACAACTTCGATGCAGCATGAAAATGCAGAACTTTAAGTTAATTTGTGTTTTTTTTAATTACAAGCATTTGTAAATTAGAATTTAATATGCGTAGTTAAGTCAGTTGCTGATCTTACACGTAGATAAATTACGAGGAAGATCTAGACAATAAAAATATTATTTCCTCAAGTTATTAAATCATTTATCGACTAAATTAGTCGGCGCCAAAGATTATTGTGATATGTTAAGCAACATTAAAAGATGTTAAGCTCTAAGCTAACAATAAACATTTTAATTTTCCACATAAAATGGAGTATTCTATTTTTTAACAAGCACTAAAGCATTAAAGTAAATTTGTACTTTAATATTCATATTTTACTTTAATACATATTTAAATTTGACTTAATATCTATATTTATACCTTTATTGGCAATTAAAATTCAAAGTTTAACTTTTATTAAACATTTGTTATATCAAAATTCAGCTCAAATTAAAAATAATAATAATAATCAAATAATAAAATATTTGTAAAAACAATTAAAAATATCAAAATTGAATTTGAAAGTTTTAATATAAGATTCAAGTCTATTTTTATATCGACCTTTACTATTTCAAGCACTTTAGTGTTAGAAAACATTTTAGAAACGTGAGTAATTTTGAAATTTCAAACAAATTGTTAATAATATGATTAGAAGCTGCGCATGTATTTAGAGTCCCGTTAAAAAAAAATAAAATTTTAATATTAAAATTATTTTTCTTAAGCAATTTGAAAGAGATAAAAAATACAAAAATTAAATTATTGTCTTAATTATATTTTCCATCAGCTTGTATCTAAATTATATTTATGTCTGTAATCTATTTGAACAATTTATTTTTTACCAGTTTTTCTCTCAGTGTA
Source organism: Drosophila subquinaria (assembly GCA_037043405.1). NCBI lineage: Eukaryota > Metazoa > Arthropoda > Insecta > Diptera > Drosophilidae > Drosophila > Drosophila subquinaria. Next base: position 19,914 of record JBAMBL010002377.1, on the reverse strand, counting down.
AATTTCGCTAAGCCGCGGCGCCTGGTGGTCGGCAAGGTCGTTTGCCGGGTGCGTGCCACTGTCACCGTCCCACTGTCCATGTCCAGCAGCATTGGGATGAGATCATGAGCTGCACCTGTTGCCACCTGTTGCTGGCTACCAGTCGTCAGTCGCCAGTTGCCAGTCGCCAGTTGCCAATTGTCAGTTGACAGTGTTTGCATTTCAATTGTGACTCGTAATTAATAATCTTTATCGCTATTAATACACGGGAGAGGTGTTTAAAAGATTTGCACACATCATGCGACATGATGCAGCATCATATTTTGCCAGATGCCACGCCCCTGTACTCCACCCCCCGCCCGCCCACAACACAGCAGAGACCCCTGACTTGGGCACAAGCCAAGCGGAGTAGCCAAGTACCTTAACTTTTTAGTATGTGTTTTTTACATATTTTATTTAATTAACCATTTAAGCAAAACCGAACACGTCACGCAGAGAGACGAACAATTACCTCATTGTCATCCATATGAACACAAATCAGAAACAACAACACAACACAAATCAAACAATGAATTATGTATTGTAATGCTACTAGTATAGTGTGGAAGAATCTCCTCATCTGCGTAAATGTTTGAAATGCATTTGCATTAATTAATTACTATTCGCGTATTTAGAATCTAACTAACATCGGATGCCTTCAACTCGCAACCTCCTGTTGAGAGTTGTACTTAATCCTATCTTGAGTTTACTATACATTTACTGATCTTATGTGATCTTTGCCTCTCATTGAACTATTTGAGATTCATTGGTGTCATTAATAGATGCACTTTATGTAAATTATTTTAATTTCAACTTGATAATAACTATGATAATTGCCATATGAAAAATCAGCAAAGTTGTCCTATAGATCAAGCTTTGTTAACTTATAACTCGTTTCTAATTATATCTTATATTAATATTAATAGATCTATTCTAATATTTTAATATTGAATATTTTCTATTTATTAATATCAGTCATATAAAACATTCGTAATGATGTTTGTAATATTTAAAACATTATTACAAAATACATAAACATGTTGAATTAAATAAGCACATTCCAACAATATTTTAGGCTTGAAAAGATAAGTAAATGAATATCATTTGGGTAGCTAATAAACGTACTTAATCTTTCCTTTAATGAATTGCTTTCTTAGAGTTCCTTTCTCATCTCAATAAATCAAAGACTGATTTAATTTTTGTTTCTTCAACCAATCAACACGAAAATATGTTCAAAAATCTATGCCAAAAATTAAATGGTAAGTGCTAGAACAATTTTAAAAAATGGTGAAAGTTTTAGAAAAGACTTGCCAAGAACTTGGCCATGCATAAATCCTCAGCATGCCATAGAACCCAGTTGTTAATTTTTCTGTGCCGTGAAGAAGATAAATTGTTATTGGCAAAGGTTGCAGCAGCAGCTGCTGCTGTTAAACACTTTCTATAAAAGGCAACTCCGCCGCCCTGGACGCCCTTTCAGCTGGCACTTAACACTTTGACCAGCTGACAGTCAAAATAGCCGAGGGGCCGCTCGTTAACTTTGACATGTTCATAACAATTGCCCAAAAGCCAAAAGATTCGACTCTTCCAACACCAACTGAGGAAAATCTTCAGCTTCAGCTACAGTCTCAATCTGAATCTCAGCTTTGGACTGATGCCCAGCCAATTATTGGGCCTCTGGCATGCAATTTACGTGGAGCTGCCAGTTGGTTGGGTCTTTCTTATCAACTTGATGAACATCTTTGTTTGAAATGATTTGAGTCCTCTGCCTTGTGGGCAACTATAGAAATAGAAGTGTGCATTGGGCATTGGGCATTGGACATTGGACATTGGGAAAAACCGAAACTTGTTTAGCATATTGGCAAAAAATGTTTTGGCATTTACGAAAAACAGAAAAAAAAAAAAAAAACCTCCCGAATAACCGACAACTTCCTTGACCGCCCACTTGAAAATGAACCAAACTTCCTAGGAAAAAACTAAAGTCAAAGTCAAAGACCACGATCATGATGATGATCATGATGATGATGACGATGACGAAGGTGCAGACGATAATGATGAAGGCGCAGCGACCTCTGTGCAGTTTTCAAGAATCCGCTAAGAGTTTACAGGCGGCCAAACTGAAGAATACTCGAGAGAAGTCAACTTGAAGTTACCCTGTAATCGTCTGCTAAATTTAATACCTAATATATTTTCTCATTGTTTTCAATTAGTTTTTATTAAAAGAAAACTTGCTAATTGAATATATATTTAAAAATTATACATTTAAAATGAATTTAAGTATTTGAATTTTCATTATTTTTTTTTTAATTAAAATTCATTTTAATATTATTATATTAATTTTAATTTAAGTAATTCAATTTACATTTTTATGCCTACTGTTTATAGTCGAAAATAATAGTAAAATATTATAAATAAGTGTACAAAATATTTATATCTGAAAATGTTTGGACCTAAACTAATTTACTTAGTAATCATCATAGTAATATTATATCATCATAATCTTTGTAGTCACATAAATCCATTCAACTCCAGCATAACCTCTCTAACACTTTTAACAGGGTATAAATAAAACTGTTCAACTTTGTGCAGCTGCGGCAAATGTGGCCCTAAGTGGAGTAATGAACTTTTGCCCAGTTGTTGGCGCTCTGTTGTGACTATTGTTGTTGTTGTTGTTGTCTTCTTTTTTTGTTGTGATTGCGTGTTGTTGTGATTGTTGTGGTTGTTGTTGCAGCCCATTACGTCAAATGCGCGCATTGCATGCGACTGGGGCAACAACATCTTTGACTTTGTTGTTGTCTCTGCTGTGAAAGACTTCCAAGTTTAAGGTTAAGTTTTCGATTTTGTTTTTAGCCAAAAGACACAAACAAAAGCAACGAAACAAGGAAGCAATGTTGCAGTCAAGTTGCTCAAGTTTTTTGGCCATTTTGTTGCAGTTGTTGTTGCTGTTGTTGTTACCAATTTAAAGCCAAATGCAGCGCAGAATCTCGTAAATGGTAATCATAGTGATTCGTTATTGAATTTCCCAATTTGCCAATTTGGCAACATGCAGCCGACTGTGGCAGCGGCAAGTGGCAGCCAGCGTAGGAGTCGACAGCGAGTTGCAGCCACATTTTTGTACTGTTTACTGTTAAGAACGCAGCCAAATGCGTCAAGTTCGTGTCTTAAGTCTTTCGTTTTGCATATGCCCAACGGCCGCAGCTACGTTTCGTTTTATTCCGTTTCGCTTCGTTTCGGCCTCGACTTTGACTCAACTCACCCGCACAGCATTCTCTTCTTCTGCCTCCGTTTTTTTCTCTTCTCTATTTTGCATATTTTTGATAGAATTTTCCCATGCAATTTGCTACTAATTGCTGCACGCAGCAGCTTTTCGACCCATGCTGCTTTCTTTCTTGCGCCTAGACAACAATAAATTGCAACGGCTACGTGTCGGCCTCCTCTCCCCCCTCTCTTCATCCTGCCTCTCCCTCTTAACTTGTCCTAGAGCTGGGCGTGGAATCGAGCACGTTTTGGCTTATAAAGAAAATTACAAATTACAGCCACATTTTGACAGCAAACTTTGCATTTTTCAGCTTTTTTAGATTATACAAAAAATAAGAAGAGATAGTTCAACTCTTCAGCTTGTCAACGATTAGATTCATTGGAAAATTATTAAAATTGCACAAATATATCATCACTTAAAAGGAGAAGAATTTTAAAATATATGTTTTTTTTTTGTTAATATAAAAAGATAGAAATAATTATGTAAAAGTTCAGTCAATTTATACATTTTTAATTCGATTTTTTGTGCTCATAATCGGGTTGCATTTAATGTGATTTCTTTTAAAATAAATCAATCAGACAAACGAAGCAATTCAAAACTTAATTACTAAAATATATATATCAAAAAACTTAACTGTCAAATTGTAACTAAATATCTATGTATCTAATTTTATTTCTATTATTTTATTTAGTTTATAAATTCTGTTTTATCGACTATACTTAAGATATTAACCTATTACTTGTAACTAACGCATTAAAAATAAGTATTTTTAGAGCTTAAGTTAAGATGAATAATTTCAATAAAAAGCAAGACAAAAACCTATTTTATTTTTATTATTTTATTTTTATGTACATTTTTGTACAGTAAACGAAGTTCTTATACCCTCTACAAATGTGTTGGGATGATTACATTATTATGTCATTATTAAACTATTAATAAACATGAATTAAATTATGTTTTAATTAATTGTTAGTTTAGAAACAAATCTCAGTTTTGATCTGAAATAATTGCAATTAAATATCGTTAACACTTTAGTTATGATTTCAGCAGAATTACACGTACAAACCAAAGTTATTAACAACAAAATTCCACTAGGCTGACTTGCAGCAACTGTGGCCATTGTCCCTCCCCTCTCCTCCCTTTTGGCCCTGTCGCTGACGTGGCTGGTGGCCAAAGTTGTCGCTGTTGTCGTGTTGGGTCTGGTTCTCAGTTCTCAGTTCTCAGCTCTCAGTTCTTGGTTCTTGATTCTGGGACTGCAAATCAAAAGCCCAACGGCGCAAGGGTGACAACAACCTACCGCGCAGTTGCAACAGTTGCTACTTGCAACAGTTGCAACAGTTGCAGTTGCAGCTATTTTAATGGGTTCTTTCGCTTTTCGTTTGGAACGTTTGGATAGCATCAAGGAAGCCAGTTTTATGTCTAGAATTTTGAGTGTGTGTGTGTGTATGTGTGTGTGTGCTTCTGTTTGTGCTTTCTGTTATTGTTGTTGCTCTAACGCTGTCGTTTAAATGGAAATCAACGCGCAGGATGCATAAAGTTTAGCCTGTTGCTGCTGTTGCTGCTGTTGCTGCTTCTGTGTCTAATGAAAGGGTCAGACTGTTGTAGAGTGAAGACTGTAGACCGTAGATTCTAGACTCTAGACCTGGCTCTGCTATGAATTATTTGCGCTTTGTTTGCCAGGCAACTGGCAACAGTTGCTGCTGCAGCTGTGTTGTTGTTGTGGCTACTGCACGCGAATTGTTGCACAACAAAACGGCAGCCGCAGCCTCCACAAAGCAAATAATAAAGTGAGAAGAACAATGCCAATGCAATGTTCAAAGTCAACGAACCTAAAAAGTCCCATATTTCGCTTACAGCAGACAAACAGCCGCAGCCACAGCAGCAACAACAACAGGCAACAGGCAGCAGCAACATGAAGATCCAAGTCGGTGCATTGTCCAGCAAACAGCAACATTTTTTCGCTCCATTTCATTTTTTCCAAGCATGACGCAAAATTTGTTGCCAACTTTTCCACACACAGCGTCAGCATTTTCACAACCTTTGCACGTTCAGCCAGCAACAGCAACAACAACAACAACAGCAGCAACAACAACAACGATGGCAATGGCCAAGAAGCCCTCCATGGCATTGCACGTAAAAAGTGCAATGGCCTTAAGTGGAAAAAGCAGTAATAGAAAATAAGCATGGACTCTACTCTGGGGCTGTGTTGCAGCAGAAAAAAGCAGAAAGAAGGAGAAAAAAAAAAGAATTGCAAGCAGCAGGCAGCCTCAACAACAGCAACAGCAACAAAAAGTTGCAGAAACGACCTCGCTTGCATCATTAGAAGTGGTGCTCCCAGCAGCAGACACACATTGCCAGCAGGAGAACAGACAGAGAGGGACAGAGAGAGAGAGAGAGAGAGAGAGGGATAGAGAGATATTGCAAGTTGCTGGCGCAGATAAAGCCAAAGTGCTGCTACGTGCCTTGGGTTCTATACTACATAGCTCCCTCTTGCCCTCTCTCTCTCTCTCCCTCTTGCCCACTCTCTCCCTCTCTCTCACTCACTCGCCGGACTGTGCAATCGAAATAATAAACCCAACAGTTGGACAATTTTCTTGACGTGAGCTTTGTAGCAGCAACAACAACAACAGCACTAGCAACAGTTGTTGTTGTTGTTATGAGAGCAATGCATGTAAAACTTGTCACAGGCGGCAGGCGGGCAGACAAACCAATTGACCTTTTGCCGAGTGTACATACACTCAAAAAAGTCTGGGCCCAAAATCGCAAATCACCATATGAAAAGGGACTCAAGTTCAGAAAATTATATTGGAACATTTTTGGTATGTTTTTCTTGTTTAAATTGGTTTATAAGATAATTTTTATTTCCTTAATTTCAAAACGATTTTATTAAATGGAATTAAAAAAAAATATTGGTGTAAACGAGGTAGAAAACTTAAAATTTTCGATTTCTGCACAAATTTTAAAAAATCGACAGTAAAAAATGCAATTTATATTTAGAAAACTATTTTTAAAATTTTATAAAACAGTTTTTTTTACATGAATTGATTAATATACAGTTTATATTTCAATTAAAAAATATATTTGAGTGTGGGTCATGAAGACTTGAAATCAAATACTCAATATTATTTTTAAAAAATTAAAATAATATTTTATTTTTATATTAATTGGTTTATATGAATAATTTTATTTCAGTAATTATTCTTTGCTGAATTTTTTTTAAATAGAAGAAACTAAATATAATTTAGAATTTAGAAGCTGTAAAAATAAAAAGTTTTACCTTAAAATCGACTTAAAACTTTCAGTATTATAAATATAATTCAGAAAACTATTTTTAAAAATATGTTTTTCTGAAATGAAATGAAAATTAAACCCGAATCTTTAGATTATATTGCAAATATATTTGAGTGTAGCCCTAAACCTCGATCTTTAACTGGAATTGGAACTGGAACTGACTCCGACTCTTTGGCCCTGACCATTGCGCTCTGGTTCAATGCACTCAATCAATCAAGCAATCAATCAATTGTATACCAAGCCAAAATCATTAACAACATTGCCGGCCATGGCTTGACCCACAGCCCACTTAAGGCAACAGTTGTTGTTGTTCCTATTACGAGATGTTGTTGCTGTGTTGTTGTCAGTTGCGAGTTGTTGTTGTTGTTCTTCTGCTTTTGTCGAATTTGGGCAATCAAAGCGCAAATACCGCCAGGCAAAACATGCGCCAAGAATTAGAGACAGACAGTCAAAGAGACAGTGCGATAGATAGATAGATGTTGCTGCTGCTTCTTCTTCTATATAGTATATATATAAAGGTATATATATATGTATGTCTGTTGTGCCTCAAAATGTTCGTGAGAAATTCGCACGCTTTTTTATCGCAATTGTTTATGGCGGCATCTGCAACACATCAGCAACAGCAACAGCAATAGCAACGGCAACGGCAACAGCAGCAATTGCAGCCACAACGGCAGCAACATCGACGCCGTTTGTCGTTGCCAATGACAACAGCACCAAAGAAAGCTTGGTCAGGGCTAACAGCAAACGGCCAAAGTCTGTTTTCCTCTCCACCCCAATTGAGAGAACCGTATGTACAACGTGACTTACATATTTGCCACCTTCTGTTGCTGCAAATGTTGCTGCAGTTGTTGCAGTTGTTGCAGTTGTTGCAGTTGTTGCTGCTGCTGCTGCTTGTGGGTGACTTTTGCATGGCTGATTGCAGTTACGAGTCGAAGCGGCATTTGATATGGCCAATTGTTAGCCCAGTAGCCAAAAGGCTGCAAAGGCTTTGAGATTTGTGACAAAGATTCTATAAAGTAAGTGATGGAAAAAATATTAGAAACGAAAGTCATTTTTACATTTTAAAAACCTTTTTAATAATATGATAAAAAGCTGAGCAAGAATATAAAATCTCGTTGCTTTGTTAAATTTTAAGAAATTGCTAAAACGGCATTACCTAAAATTTTTTTCCTCACTTAAAAATAAATAAATATATATAAAAAAATCGAGCTAAAAAGTAATTTTAAATCTACCGATTTGAAGTTTATAGTGCACTAATTTATGGAAGTGATTTGAAAATTATATTATGATCGGTTATAAGTCTAAAATGATAATTCAGTATTAGCCAAAATGCGATCGATCATTTTTCTTAATCAGGCCTAATTTAATCTTTTTTTATAATTTTTATAAATATTAATTTTGCACTATTTCTTGTGCTTACATTTTTTTATTATTTATTAAAAACGTTTATAAATTTTTCAATTATGGTGAATGAATCGATCGACTGCGAAAATTTTAGTGCTGGGCATCTAGCAGTCGAGCACCTTTTACTTGTTGTTGCTGGCAACCAAAAATTAGAATTTCTAATGGTCTGTTTGTCTTTGACTTTGACTTGGTTGCATGCCCAAAACTGGAGTCAAGTCACAGTCACAGTTGTTGTTGCTGTTGTTGTTGCTGTTGCATCAGCAGCAATTTGCGCGTGTTAAATGCAAACGCTGCTGCAACATTTAACTGTTAAAGCGCTGTCGAGTACCTCGAACTGTTGCCTGTTGTCTGTTGCCTTTTGCAGTCGAGTGTGCCAAATTATAGTCAATGATTGAATTCAATTTGCAATTGAAAACACTCGCCCCGGACCTAACCCAAGTTTAAACTATTGTCTGAGAGTGTGTGGGCGGCACTTAAAAAAACAGAGAGAGAATAGATGGACAGAGTGAGAGGGGAAATGAGTGTAAAGAGAAGAGAAGTTGGCGTCGTCATCAGCTTGGCCATAACTTGGCTTAAAGTTGTGCTCGGACTGAGCCACAAAATGCAAAAATGCTTGACGATCGATGTGATGATGTCATTGTGCATGTTTGTGCTTGTCCGCGGTGTGGCACGTGAATGCACAGTTAATTGCCCAGCTGTCTTGGCTGGAGCCAACCACAAAATGTAATAAGATGTAAACACCTCTAATAAACGCCATGTTGCGCCAGCTGCCTCATAAGTTAGTCAAAGTTGCACAAACATGATATAAATAAATGATTATTATCTTAATACATCATTCTATATCTGGATTTTAGTCAAGCGAATTGTAAGATCAATCAAGCTGTGCTCTGTATATGTGTAATAAATTGACTTAAGCACATGTAATTGTTTCCATTTTAAGTCATTCTTAATGCTTCCATTGTCAGTTCCATGGAAATACAGTACATATTTGGTTATTACTGCAAAAATATTCCAGGCATAAATTTATAGGATTATTCTCTTTGATTTCTGTAAATGATTTAGAGAAATAACTTTATAAGATCTTTAATATTAAATTTGTTTTCTTTTTTAATGATAATTTAAATTTAAATAACATTTGTAATAGTTTAATATTAATACCTTATTTAATTTTATATTGTTTGCAAATGAATAAATATATAAAAAATATATAAAATAAATTACTTTTACTGTTTTAAATCCTTTCTAAACACTTTAGAGACAGCCCCCTTCATTATGCACACCGATGAATAAAATGTGTGTGAAGGCAATAAATTATTAAATCAATAGCAAACAGCAACAACAGTAAAACAGTTAAGAATCTATTTTTAGCTATGCACATCACACGCCACAAAGATGAGCACATACACGTATAGTACATAAATGACATGTACTTAGAGTGTAAAATCAATTGGGGAATTGAGTAAGAAAAGCTTAGCACGTAGATAAATTCAATGACGACTTCAAAGATTGTGAAATAAGTGTGACTAAAGGGAATTTATGTAAACGGAACTGCAATTTTATAGTTTGCAATTTGCATAGCTAACTGAGATCATTGATTAAATCCCTTAAAAGGGGAAGATAAATTCAATGACATGATATCGATATCTATAGCTTATAATTTATGATAGTTCAATATAGAACTACCATGCACACTTTTTAATAGAACTACAATTGAATTTAAAGTCAATCCATCTCAATTTAAATTTCGCAACATTTTAGATTTTGTTTTTATTTTTAGATCTTTGAAGATGAGTTTTATTTCTATCCAAGCAGATCAAATTTGCAAAATAAAATCGCTTAAACTCGTTTTGTTTTATTTTTGCCATAGATAATTGAGAATGAAGCACAGTCGTGGAGAAGTCAAGTAATTTCAAACATTTTCTAGAACTTGGTTTCGAGATAATGCGATGTTGCCCGTGAGCACCCTGTGGCTTTAATTAGATTGAAGCTGAGCTGGAAATTAACTGTAACTGAGCCAGACATAATGCTAAACGCTAAATGCCGGCAACTGAAATTAATTAGTTTGACTTTTACGATCCATGGCAAAGTCAACACAAATCAAGTTTGTTGCCTGAGTCTTTCGTTTTGTGTAGTGAGCAACGCTAATTAAAATGAAAATGACCACAACGCAAACTCTCTTCTCTCTTTCGTTCTCGCTCTCACACACACACACACGCACTGTGCTCTGTCTACACCTTTAGCATGCTGTGCGCGATCATAAAAGCGCACATTTCTATAATAAGCATGAAATGCAGACTCTATCCATTCGACCAAGTCCAAACTATAAATAACGCCCGGCTGAACAAACTGAGACCCATTTGACCACGATGTCCGATGTCTGAAGTCCGTTGTCCGCTGTCCGCTGTCCGCTGTCCGCAGTCCGCTGTCCGCAGTCCTGTATTGATGTGTGTCCTGTCTACTGCTTTTTAAATCAAATGATAATAAATCACCCGCAGATATCATAAAACATGTTGCTCATAACCAACGAACCGACCGACTAACCACTCCAAAAGGGACAACTCCAGCCCCTGACTCGCCCCTTGCCCCGTTCCTCGTCCTATTCCATGACAAAAGCTCAGCAAACATATTCGTTGTTTGGTGGGAAATTTGCGCCGTTGCTTAGAAGTCGCAACTATGCCGGGATCAAGTCTCAACCTGGACTTGAACTGAGCCACAGCATCAGTGCACTGAAAAAAATGCATTCTAAAATTCAAGCTTAAATTTCTTAATTTTAGCAGGGATTTTTCGGGATATTAATTGTTAAAATCACATAATAAGCGAATAAAATGGCAACCACGCAGCATTAAAATAGTCAAAAAAAAGTCTAAGACATTTGATTGAACTGAAGAATTGAAGGGAATTGAAGAATCATGCTTGATTCAAGTATTTTGTATTTAGTTTAAGAAAATCCATGACATAAATCCATGAATTTCTGCCACTGTGTTAATTTGATTTCATCCCAGAATTCCCCACATTTTTTTCTGTGTATTTTGTTGCTGTCGTTGCTGTTGCTGTTGGTGGTGCTAGTGGTGCAGTTGGTGGTGCTGTTGTTCCTGTTGCCGCGCGACGTTGTCTAATTTGCATAAATGACAATGAGAGTCATAAAACATGCGTCGTTGTTGTTCGCCTTGCGGTTGCTTCTTTCTTTCATTTCTGTACTTACTGTTGTTGTTGTTTTAATGTTTAAATAAAAATATTGCCTGGCTGGCATCACCATCGTCATCATCATCATCGTGCAACATGTTGCATGGCCTGTGTATGCTGCATAAATTAGATTTTGCGCTGATCTACACTTTTGCTGCTTTGGCAGGCCACGTTGCAGCCAGAAGAAAGTGCAACCCAAAAGCGTTTTCGCTCTCAGCAGCAACATGTTGCATGCCCCCTGTACCCTGCTCCCTGCCCCCTTTCTTCATGTTTTGTTCTGTTGCTAAGGAATTTATATCGCCGAAATGACGGTCAAAAAAGTTAAGGGCCAAAAGCGTGTCTGCAAGTTCAAATAGAAACGAGTCTCCTTTTCCGTGGCTTGCCACTTGGGGCAAGTCGAGGATGCGGCTCAAATGTTGGCTGAGACGCTGGTGACTAAGGTCGCCCTGCGGCTACTTGTGCGGCATGGCAAGGTGAAGTCCACCCCCCACCCCCCTAACAATCAGTTCCCTCTGTTTCCATCTCTTTCTAAACTCGACTACACCCAAAAAAAGACGCGTAGAAAAAATAAAAAAGTCTTATTGAAATTATTAATTTTAATTTAAGACACACTTTTATTGATAATTGATTAGCTTATCTTTTTTCAAAAACTTTTTATACTATAAATAATGTGATCATTATTTTGATTTAAGTCTTTGATTAATTCTTTTAAAAAATTTATTATGTTAGCCATGAATTATTTTAAAATTAGAAATTTTACATTTAATTTAAATGTGTTAAAATTATATATTTAAATAGAAATTTATTTTAGTAAATTATTTATATATCTTTCTATTTTATATATGTATAAAGGGCATTAATTTAATTCACATACATTTTATTTATTTATTATTAAATATTTTTTATTAAATTTAAATTTGTCAAACTTGTATTTAAGAATGTTTTTAATTTTGAAAGTCAACACAATTAATTCATTAAAACTAAATTAATTTATTAAACTAATTAGCTATGTATTATTTTAAAATGAAAGAGTTAATATTTAATTTAAATTTGTGAAACTTGTTTATTTAAATATAAACCTATTTTACTAAATTATTTAAATATATTGTTTTTAATTTTTAAAGTCCACACATTTAATTCATCTAAATTAAATTCATTTATTATACTTATTAACAATAAAATATTTTCAAATGAGAAGGTTTATATTAGTGAGTTTAAAATTGTTAATTTTTACTGAAATATTTATACATCTTAATTTTAATTTTTAACAATCACACCTTTTATTGATTTTAATTTGACTCATTTATCATATGGGCTATGAAATATTTCAAAATGAGAAAGTTTATATTTAATTAAAATTAGCTAAAAAATATTTTTTTTATTTTTAAGGTGCACACATTTTTTTAGCTATTAAAGCTTTTATAGCATTTTTCTCTGAGTGTATAGACCATCGACTTCATCTGCAAAGTTGGCTCCAAAGTCAAAGTCTTGTTGTTTGCCAATGTTGTTGCCCTTTTGGAAATTTATCTAAGCTTCTCTTGACACTTGTCGTCGTCGATGTTGTTGTAATTTGTTGTTGTTGTTTCTGTTGTTTGTTGTTGTTGTTTGTTTGTTGGTGGAGTCGCTGCCATCGTCGCCTGTCTTTAGGCTGTGCCCGTCTTGAAATTCCCGCAATCTCGCGCCTTTAAAGTTGCTGCAGTTATCATTAGACACTATGCTGGTCTTCAATTTTCCACTGATTTAAGTTAGCCACACACTTGGCCCATGTGTGTGCCATAGCAGCCACTTCAAGACCCTTCAAAGTACCCCAACTCTACTCCGTTCTTCAACTCGCTTGCCGCAGGAGATTTTCTTATTTGACGCAAGCATTTTTCTTGCATTTTCCTTTTTATTTTGTAGTGGCTTTTGTCTGATGCTCAGTCAGCCCATAACTGGCAATTGCACGATCTGTTTGCAGCCTTCGCCCGTTGCCAGTTGCCAGTTTCCAGTTGAAAGTTGCCAGTTGATAGTTGCCATGACACTGCGCTACAGATGTATCTGGCCATATCGAGTGGCGAACAGCAGTTGACTTCATCAAATAGCTGGAACCAGATAAACCCCTGGAATATATATTTAATAAGTAATTCTATAAAATGATTAGAAGACAGCAAACAGCAATTGGATTGAGACTCAAGGCACTTTAAAAGATTAGAAATTGAAGTGGCGTGAAAAGATGACTTAAAGAGAAGAGATTGCAAATCAGAAAATAGCAAAGAATCTAATTCACTTAAATAATCCTTGAAGATAGCTTAAGACAGTGTTTTTGACAGGCACACTTTGATTTATGAACTTACAAAAATATAAAGTCGAATAAAATAATACTCAACAATATTAGAAATGAGATTAATTTATGCGCTTTTTTGTAGGCCTTTGGTTAAACTTCTTAGAAAATTAATAATTATAATTTTTTATATATATTTCTTTTTCATTTTGTGCTGAATTTAAAAAATCTGTTAAATCTTTCGCAAAGATGAGAACTTATTTTAATTGTATTATTTAATATATTTAACTAGTTAATTGAATGCTTTATGTATTTAATTTATTTATAAATAACTAAAATTGAATTAATTTTTATATTTCGACTTTTCTTCTTTTCATTATTTAAAACAAAAGGCCGTTCTGGTTTCCAGTATCCCAAGTAAATTTTATGCAGCATACTTTTAGGCACCTATTATTCGAAGCAATTCAGGTGTCATATGCAGAGATGAGATTCGCAGCTGCAGTGCATGCCATTTTCAGTCAGACCCAATCGGACATCCAATGGAACTCTTGAAGTACAAATACACGCGCTCCCAAAGGCAACATCTGCTCAGTGCCCTATTTAGTTTGAATGAACTGTTGCAGTTGGAATTGTTATTGTTATCTATTTATATTTGTTATTGTTGCTGTCTTCTGTCAATTATGGCTGTGGCGAGTTAATGAAACGGACCCATAAGCGATCAAAGTGCAACGCATTTTCTATCAGTGTGTGAAGGCCAAAGTCGATGCCAATTTGAAGGAGAACTCAATCAGTATTCAGCGGCAATTTGTTGCGCCCCAAATGCATATGCCACATGCCACACGCCACATGCCACACGTGGCACGCAACATGCGCCCTTTTTTGGGCTGCTTGTGCTCAGATTATCTTGTCCGATTGCGTTTACAAGCCAATCCCTTGACTTGGCCATGGCCATAAACGCAATTAGAAGAACAATTGTTAGACATGCAAAGCAAAGTTGCAAGGCCCTTAAGGTGGGCACAGGAGGGGGCAAAGGGGGCAACGGGGGCGTGGTCATAACAACGATTGCCATCTGTGGACATGGGCGACATGAATAACAAGGATTCTGTGTGTGTGTGTGTGTGTGTGTGTGTGTGTGTGTGTGTGTGTTGTGCGTGTTTATAACCGAGAAATGAGCAATTACCTTACAAAGGATTTGGATCTGCACACAGATAGTGGACAGTGTGTAGAGAGAGAGAGAGAGAGAGAGATAGAGAGAGAGAGAGATAGAGATGCCTTTAATAAACTCCTCACGATACTCCATGTTAAAGTGTCTCGCGCCTGGCGTTGAGTTGTGAGAAAGCTCAGCTCAACTCGAGTCTCTTCAGGCTGGACCAAAGACCAAAGTTGAGTTCAAATATTTAAGAATTTTCACAAACACGTCACACGACAGCCAGACGACGACATAGACAGAGGACACAGAGACAGAGACAGACAGACAACTGGCAGGGCATGTGGATGCAACTGTTGATGGCCCTTTGGGGCTGAGCTACACTCAGAGAAATATGGAATACTATGTCCATACATACCATTTGGATCTTATAATTTTCAGATTGTTGTGAAGTATTATGCTTGAATTAAGTATGAAGTGATCTATTTCTAACAAATGTGTCATTTTGGCGAGTTATAATTCTCAACTGGTTCTAGCTGCACAAAGGTAACCCACAAATGACACTATTATTAAATGGTATTAAATTTAGCTAACTGAAGCGATTATTATATAATAATACTAATACCTTTCAAGATTGAAGCAAACTTAAATATGAGCATGAAATTATAAGTATGATGTTAAGCACTAGTTAATAAATAAATAAGTAAATAAATAAATAAATAAATAAATAAAAAAGAAATAAATTAATAAATAAATAAATAAATAAATAAATAAATAAATAAATAAATAAATAAATAAATAAATAAATAAATAAATAAATAAATAAATAAATAAATAAATAAATAAATAAATAAATAAATAAATAAATAAATAAATAAAAACAGGCTAGCTTCCATACTCGAACTTCTATAACTTGTATTTTCTCTAAATTCAACTAAATCAAGTGGCAATAAACTTAAAAAATGCATTCCAGAAGTCGATGTTGCCTGTTTTAAAATTTTGTCTTTGAATAATGTCGATTTGAATTAGGAATGTTTGACTGCTGATAAATAAACTACTATGATCCGATCTTTAAGAGACTTAAATTAATCCCAAAGCAAACTGGAAATAAGATTTTTGCTCTGAGTTTTGTTAATTCCGCACTCAGCTGTTTGTATGGAAGTCTTGATTTATTTTTCTGAGTATTGAAAAGAGTCAAGGTTGAAGGGTAAAAAGGGGAGGTGAAAGGGGGGAAGGGGGAAGAGAGAGTGCTTTGGTCACAACAACTGTGGCACCCGCACGCTCATGGCTTGTATTTGTATTTGTATTTGTATTTGGCTTGTTAACTGCGCTTGTTTACTTTATGTTAAATTAAGTTGAGAATCGTGCAATGCAAATCAGTTGGACGAAAGAAAAGCTGCAGAACCAGAATCACTTCACAATCACAATCACAAATACAACGAAGACGACTCTTAGTCGCATACAATTTTCCAACTCTTTTTCTAATTGCCAAGAGTTGCAGCCAGTTCTAAAAAGTCAGAGTTGCAGTTGCAGTTGCAGTTGAAGTTGCTGCATTTGGAGCCAAGAGAGGCCACGGCTACTGTCACTGATTGCTTTGCATACAAAATGAATTAATGTCATTGAGCAGGAAGAAGATGTTGCTTCTCGACCAGCCAGCAGTAGCAGCTAACAGTGCTGCCAATTTAGCCATTTTTCAGTCAGATATTAATAAGATTTTTTGCCTTTAACTTAAATATCTTTACGATCAACAAAAAAGAATTTCAGACAGATTTAAATAAATCTTTAAAATACTCTAAGAAATAATTATAAATTCTTAGTCATATGCTTATTAATTTTTTAACCATTTTATGTGATAAAATTAATATTCAGGAATGTTTTACAAATCATTAAAATTTAATTTTTTTTTTTTTTTTTTTTTTATACTTTTGCTTTTATTTGCTGGATCTTCTCCTTATCGGGACTAACAGAGCAAGTTTAAAAATCTTATAATTATAACTTATTTACAGTCTTGACGACTGATTAAGGTCTGGGGGCCCCGATATATTACTGCTGAGCTGGGAGGTCGTTGCGGTGGAGGCGGGTTCGATTGCAAACCCGAGTTAGACGCCTTGCAAGAAGATTTGGATGTGAAGATAGCTTGATGTTGTAGTTCGCCTTCTGTTTTGCTATTTCATCCTTCGCGGTTACAATGTTAAGATCTCTAAGGATGTTCTCGTTCCGAACATACCATGGTGCCCCAGTGATAGTTCTCAGGATCTTGGATTGTGCTCGCTCAATGATATCAATGCTGCTGTTGCTCGCATTTCCCCATAGCTGCGAGCCGTAGGTCCAGATTGGTTTTAGAGTAGAACTGTACAATAGGACCTTGTAGTCCAAGCAAAGGGGAGATCGAGCATTTAAAAGCCAATGAAGGTTAATGGACTTCAGAGCTAAGTGCGTTTTCTTAGCTTTAATATGTTCATTCCAAGTGAGCCGCCTGTCAAGATTGGACGCCAAGGTACGTTACTACATCAGCTTGGGGGAGTTGAGTGTTATACAAAGTTAGCGGAGGGCAGGTTTGCCTGTTGAGGGTAAACGTTACGTGTTTGCACTTTTGTTCGTTTATTTTAATACGCCAGTCTGAAAGCCATTTCTCCACTTCCACAAGATGATCAGCTAGTTTTGATGTTGCTTGAATAGGGCATCTGGAACGGCTTAGGATCGCGGTATCGTCAGCAAACGTGGATGTTGTTAGGCGCTCGTTTGTAGGGATGTCCGATGTGTAAATGACGTATAAGGTTGGCCCCAGTACGCTGCCTTGAGGAACTCCAGCTTCAATTATGTGGTCGTCAGACGTAGTAACGTTGCATCTCACTGCATAGACTCTATAGTAGAGGTACGACTCGAGTAGCTTGTGGGTGTAAACAGGGAGTGTCGTTTTGATTTTGTGCATGAGGCCGTTTAAATTTAATTTAAAAAAATTTATAATATTTTTAAATTGATTTTGACTCTAATATACTAATAAATTATTGACTTTAAATTTGAAAAAAAAATGTATGACCTCTGAGTATTGTAAATATTTTTAATTATATTTTGTGAGCTTTTCCGTTTTATTGATATATTTCACTTTTTTTGAGGCGAGTTGGCAACACTGTTAGAGCTGCCGAGAAGATCTCAGGTTTTAGATTTGTTTGCCCAGCGGCCTGCGAATGCTACAAATTTGTTTGAGTAACAGACAAAGAGAAAGAGAGGAAGAAACAGCCAGAGCGACAGAGATAGAGATAGAGAGAGACGCCAGAGATATTTGCTTCCTTTTTATTATCTAAGGGTTTAAGTCGTCTTCATTGTTGGCAGTTATCAAATGCAGCACATCAGTCACAGAAAAGACTAGATGAAACGAGATGAGTCGAGAGAGACATTTGCATGATTTGTCTCTGTGTGTATGTGTGTGTGTGTGTGTGTGTGTGTTGTGTTTGCTTTGAACGTCACACACAATAATTAAAATGCTTCGGCTTTGACTGTGACTTTGACTTTGAATGCAACTTGATTGTTTGTGCCGCCTAGATAAGTGCAACTTTTGCAACTTTGCAGCTTTGTTAGCTGCCAACTTGCAGCTTAGATAATGCAATTCTCTTCTTAGGCAAATTTATGACTGACTGCCTGCCTGCCATTGGGGCGGCCAAGTGAATGGCAAATGCCATTCAACCTTTCTAAAACACTCTCTGTTATGGTTTGGCATGCGGCAAGTTCGTTGCCTAAGTCATTCGTTTGCCAGCCGCAAAAGTTCAATGCACCAAGTTCACATAGAAGTTGTGGGCTGTCGTGCTGCCACGCCCATGTTGCATGCAAGCGCATTTAGATAATTGATTTCAACAATTGCCTTATCAGCGTGTGAGGCAGCTTACCCCTCCCCTTCCCTTCCCCCTTCCACTCGACTGCTGACCAGTTCTGATCAGATCTCTTGTCACGCAGCAGCATTTTTAAAGCTCAACTCTTCATATTCATATTCATACTTTATGCACTCACGACTCGTGCTCATCTCTAAATCGATTATAATATTAGCTTTAATTTCGTGCTTGTTTTTTGCTATGCAAATGAGTTTAATAAAAAAAAACAAAATGAAATTTCGAAAATCCAATGCTAAATTTTGTGTGTTTACATTTGCATCTGATTTGGGCTCGATATAAAAGTAAAAGTTATTTATGTTTTGCTAACAGAATTTGAGTAGAAGAAATCCAGAGACACGCGTTAGCATCAATTAAGTTATTAAGAAAAATATCAACAATTCCATTTAAAAATACTCATAAATCTTTTTTTTAGCTTTTTAGAGTGCAGTGTGATTTATGTATGTTTTATCGGAAATATTTTTGTTTAAGAGGGTCGATGAATGTTCCCCCTTATGAAAGTTAATTATAACTATGCTTTGCGATCTATTTCAATTTAAATTTAGTTTCTTTTCACCATTCACTGAATCCATGCTCCACTTTTCTTAATAGCTGAACCTTTGTATTTGTCGATCTAACAGCTTTTAGTACATATACACAACTGGCCAAACTAATAAGTACACTCTTTCTTTTACTATAACAGCTATTGTAAGTCAAGTCTTCAAATTAAAAATATAAAAATACATTTGGAAAGGTCTAAAGGTTTAAATTCCGTTTGAATGATGCATAACTTTCCTTAACCCATGAAGTACCCATTGAAATATTCGAATTTTAAAAAAAGTAAACTTTCAAAACTTTTTTCCTCGATTTTAAAAAAAAAATCTTGTGAAGCAAAAACATTTTTCAAACAATTTTAAGAGTGATTGCAAAAATAAATTTTCAAAAATCTTTTTGCTTATATTTTTAACAATTTTTTGAAAATTGCTTAAAAGGCACTTATTGTATGAAAATGACGAATATGACTTACAATAGCTGTTATAGTAATAGAAAGAGTGTACTTATTAATTTGGTCAGTAGTGTACATACAGTAAATTTATTCATATTCCACTTTATCTGCTTTAGCTTTTATTTATCGACAAATTTACATTGCTTTACTTTCGTTGATATTCTTCCCCCTCTTCACTGTTATATATTCTGTAAAAGAAACGCCATAAAAAGCAGCACTTATGGATCATAAAAACGTAATGACTTCTTGAGTTGCGCTCTGATTTCGGGTTGTGTCCTACATAATTTATTAATTAAAATATTATAAAATTGGCAATTTTATGCACGCGCCACATGTTGCATAACTACCTTATTCTCCGATTTTTTTTATAAAATTATTCCATTTTATTTTCCATATTTTCAGCGAGTGCTTCAGTGGAACTTGGGGCTTGCCACTTTTGGGGGCAGACACCAAAAGCGACAACATTCCGGGGCCAGAAATTAT
>JBAMBL010002376.1:0-10622 GCA_037043405.1 Drosophila subquinaria | reverse complement strand
CACTCTCCATCTAAATTACTACCTCTGTTATTTTTGGTATTACTTTTTGGGCAATTAACTGGTTTCTTAATATAAAACCCTCTTATTAAGAATATATTTGTATTTCTTTATCTATCTAAATATATCTAAAATATCACTTAGCCTGTCCTGACTTTGATGTATCGTTTTCCTTGTTGAATATTCAAGTATCCTTTACATTTCACTAGCTCCTCGACTTAGTTGCGTTTGGGAATGCTAGGAAAGCGGCGGCATGAAATCGCTCGAGGTTCTGACTGCTCGCAGTTTGAGGGCTGTTTACTGGCTGATGGCCTTGTTGCCTTTGCCGCCTCGTTCTCAGCTGATTCGATTGCTGTTCGCGTTGTTGATTCGCGGCATTTGGTCGGCTTACTTGCTGGCGATTGTCTGGACCGGCCTCAGTTTCCTGTGGAAGGATGCGGACTTATCGATAAGTTACATCAGTGGCACTACCCTGTTTATGGGCTACTCCTTTTTGGGTCTGCTCCTGCAGCTCGAGAGCGCCTTGAAGCATCGCTCGTATGGCAGATTGGAGGATCTGCGTTTCCAGTCCCAGCTGCAGATGCAACGTCTGGGAATGTCGCGTGGCTGTCGCAGAGCCTTGCGTCTCCTGCTGCTGATTGGCACCCAGCTGGCCTGCGACCTGGCCAAGTTCTGGGCCAATTCGAGGGCCGTTGTGTCGCCGGTTTTGTCCTCAACCATGCCCCAAATGTGGCTGCTCCGCTTTCGCTACGTTCAGCTGCTCGAGCAGGTGATCGAGATGAACCAACGGGGAGTCCAGCTGCAGCACTCGCTACTCAGCCTGGCCGACGGCAATGACCTTTGGCAGCCCTTTGGCCTGTTCCAGGAACGACGACAGCTGCAGACGCTGCGCTTGAGCTACGATCGCATCTTCGAGTGCTACGAGACCTTCAGCGACTGCTTCGGCTGGGGCATGCTGGGCCTGCAGCTGATGTGCGGCTTCGAGCTCGTGTCTAACGCCTACTGGATCATCACGGAGGCGTATCGGGAGCGCAGCCTCTACCTGTTCGTCTTCAACGGCGCCACCTGCCTCGCCATGGGCAGCCTCATCACGTCCCTCTTCTGGTACGGCGATGCCAGCACCGAGAATGTGAGTACACCACTTTGGGATTAGTGGTGTTTTTTGGATATTATCTTTTTAGCAGGGATTGCAAATAAGAGTTATGAGTCGAGTAAAAATCTAGTACTAAAAAAATTACAGGGGCATTAAAAAATTTGCACATATGCTATTTTTGGAAGAACTATCCAAAAACAGGATACATTTTTATTTCCAATTTTTATTTTCAAAATTATTCTAAATTCTTATTTATTATTGTTCAACTTTTATTTAAAAGTTGAAAATTAAGAGTTACTTTCAACTTTTCTCATAAAAATAAAAATAAAATGAAATAGGCCTTCCCGATCAAAAGATATTTCAATGGAAAAATAACTCTTATTTATAATTTGTATCATAAAAATTGAAAATAAGAGTTATTTTTCAACTTTCTTATAAAAATCAAGAAACAGCTCAGTTACGATCCCTGTTTTTTTAGTTTATAATACAAATTTAAATTCAATTATATTATTTGAATGTTGCTTACTTAGTCCGCAGTTATATTTTTAACTATTTAATTTAATTTATTTCCTCAGATTATTATTTTATTGTTTTGTAAAAATACTATATTTATATCAATCTAGCAATTGACATAGCTGGTATTTTGGACATTTCAATAGTATTGAGAAATTTCTTTTATTTAAAAATTAATATTTCAATTATATTAAAGACATTTGCGCTTTATGTAATTCGTTTTTTGTTGACTGATTTTAGAAAGTGTTAAATAAATAAATATCCTGTTAAAGCTAGTTATTTAATTAATTTTAAATGTAATACTATGATTTATAAATACATAAATTTAAATTAAATGAACACTTCACAATTTTTTAATTAGATTAAAAGCAAAAATAAAAATTTATACATATAAAAATTGCAAATAAAAGTTTATTTTGAATATATTATATTTTGACCGTTGTACTTCATTTTAATAAATATACATTTTTATCAAAATTATCCGACAATCTTCATTTAAATTACACGAGAATAAATTAATAAATAAATAAATTACGAGAGAATATATAAACATATTTAAAACTTAGTGGTTAACATTCTTATTGTGTGTTGTCGTCAATTTTAAACTTATTATTGCACTGTTCATTCAGGTTAATCGTCAATTGCTGTTTAAAAACTATTTATTTCTTATTGATTAATTTCACTTGCGATTTTTCGTTTTTCCATTGTGAGAGTTGCTGCATTAATTCTGTTTTCAAATATACTATAACTATATGTTAGATTTTCCTATGAATTCAGATAATATTTCGGATCAGACTTTCTTTAACTTATATTGGCGATATATGCCCTCAAGCTGCTCTAGTTCAGTGATGTCCCAAATGCCAAAAGCCTATCCCATGGCATAGGAACTCATAATTCTGCCGGCGTCACACTTATCTCTCTCTCTATACCAAGGTGGATTTACTATTAAGGTGACGTTGTCCGATGTGGTGAGGCTACAATCATTTTTTCACCTCTCTCTGCCCGCTCTCAGAGAGACAAGCGCTAGAAAAAGATGGCGAACGTTTTACGTTCTGCACTCTTCGTTTGTTATTGTTTTAGCGGACAGAAAAGGAAATGTTTTCGCAAAATAATTAAAATGATTTAATTTAAAATTATTCATAATATTTTAATTCATAATTATTCTTTTCATTGTTTTCTGTCTACGAGTTTATTCGTAAAGAAGAAGACAATAAAAAAAACATGCGACACACAACCTCTTTCGACAACGTTTGCAGGCATACTGTCAAATGTTTGTACTCCCGAAAGAGAGCAGCTGTGGTGACAACGTCACCTACTTAGTAAATTCACCTTGCTCTATGTTATACATGTGTTCTATAAATAGCACGCTTTGCGGCTTGCTCTCTTACGATGCACCTCTTCGGCTTTTTGTTCCCTCACGAAGCATCTGATCGGCTGATCCTTTTTGATGTCAGTCGCTGAGCTGCGTTCAATGAAGAGAGACCGTACAGCGCAAGACTTTTATCATACACTGCAACTAAAGCGTTGCTCTCTTTACGTTGCCAACTGTAACGATGCAACAGCTCGAATATGCTTTCATTTCATTTTTTTAGTGTAAAGCAGTAAAACATTGTGTGACTTCGTGTTTCGCTGCTACGCACACAAGCGCAATGTTTGATTGTGTGAGGGTCTTAAGCTCTATCATTTGAAGTCTAATTTACTTCAATAATTATGACATTGATGAATGAATTGAACTTTGCTGACATTGCACTTTTAGATCCATTACTAATTCCCTTCCTTTGATTTTTCTCATTTGATATTCCGTCATGTGTTTCTTTTCACATTTGTCGCCTTATTTAAATATTCCTTTGATTGCTCTGATTAGTCGCCATGCAGTTGTTGAGAGTTTCGCGTCAGCTGTTTCACTTTGTGCTCTGTTTGTTTGGAGTTCGTTGGAGTCCACAACTCCATCGATTGCAGTTGTTGACACTATGCTCGTGGTTCTGTTGGTATGTCCTGATTTGGATACAAACGGCGACGGGAACTGCGATCTTTGAGGAGTGTGCACTCGACTGTTTGCTCACACACTCGTTGTTCCTGCTGCTGACCGCGGGACACGTCTTCATTTTGCTGGACACCTTTGTGCAGCGGCGCCATCATCGCTGCCTCTGGGAGCAGGAGAGTCATCACTTTGATCACTTTGATCACTTTGATCGATCGGTGGCACTTTCCATTTGCCTTGTTCTATTTCCCAGCTTGGCCATGATATTGGTCGTCTCCCTGTGCCGCCTTTGGCTGGATCATCAGGAGGGAATGTCGCTCTATTGGATCACAGTGCCTAGCTATTTTGGCCTACAACTGCGACTCTTTGGCTTCCTCTCCGACATTTTGGTAGCCAATGTGCGTGTGGTCGCTGCCAGAAAGAGCTTAAAGCTGTTGGCCAACTCGACGGCTCGTTGCCAGAAGTTGCCAGACGTTGAGCCCGTCGTTCAGTTGAAGCTGCGTTGTGGCCAACTCAACAATCTGTTTGCTGCTGTCAATGTGAGCTATGGCAACAGTCTCTTGATCATATTTATCGTCTTGTTCGTGAGCCTCGTCTTCAACTTCTATTGGCTGGTCAAGAATCTGCTGCTTAAGCCCCATTCCTTGGCCACGAATCTCTTTCATTTGGGCATTATAGCCAACTTGGCATTGGTTTTCTCCGTCATTTGTTGGCACTGTCAGCAGAGTTTCAATCACGTGAGCTGCACAGTCCTTCTGATCTATATAATCTTCTGAAATATTCCATATCTTTTTAGAGTCGTCAAATTGGCTGTCTCATCTCGAAGCTGGTCAAACCTTTGGGCTGCAAGCGTTACAACGATTTGGTCTGCGAATTTCTGTTGCAAACTCTACATCAACGATTTGTGCTGACGGCCAAGGACTTTTTCAGCCTCAATTTGCATCTGCTGAGCAGTGTCAGTTAGTTGAATTTGTCAAAGAAGCCAGCACTCAAATAAATCTCCCTCTTTATCAGATGTGTGCTGCGGTCGTCACTTACCTGGTCATCCTCATTCAGTTCATGTTCGCCGAGAAGGGCTCTCAGTTTCAGGTTCAGGCTCAAGCTCAAGCTCTCAACTCGGCCAAGTCACCCGAATAAAAGGCTTAAACAAATTTGTCAGTTCTTCATTAATATTTACATGCTTTAATTAAAAATAACCGATTAAAAATCATATTTAAATGTGTATTTTAAAGCAGCGGTGGGCACGCATGGGCTCCGGGAGCAAGTGGTTGCTCTAAGCTTTATTTCTGTTGTAGTTATTGTTGAAGTGCTCCTGAAAAAAAAAACAAATTTGATTAAAGATGAAAAATATTGTAGGACTGTCAAAAACTATATTTAATATGAATTGTTTTTAAATTAAAAAAAATATTATTTATCTCCTATTCGTTAGCTTTTATTTCATAATCTAAATTAAGTGTTGTTCAGTAACTTTTCAATTAAAATTAAAATTTAATTATTTTAGTGACAATATTTATAATTTATTATTATTTGAAAAGCAAAACTATAAAATAACGTTAAAAACAAACATTAAACTGTATTTTTGTATTCCAAAAATTATTCTTGGTATTCTCAGTTAAAACTCAACTGTGCAATATAGTATGTATGTAACTTTAAATATTTAATATTTATATATTTATTCCAATAAATATGTTAAAAAAAACACTTAATTTAAAAATTAGCTTTAATAACCAACATTAAAATGTCTTTGCATAACTTTTCTTAAATTCTAGTTGTAATTCTCAACTAGTTTTGGTACAGAATCAAGTAAAAATCCAACTTGGCAATATGTTTTTAGATATTTGAAATTTGCTTGAGTTTATAATAATAATATTTATAAATTAGTTTTAAATATATCTAGTTATAACAACAATAATTTAAAAAGCAGAAACTAAAAATTAAAAAATTGCTTTAATAACCAACATTAAAATGTCTTTACATATTCTAATTCTCAACCAGTTTTGGTATAGAAAAACGTAAGAATCCAACTGGGCAATATGTCTTAAGATATTTGAAATTTGCTGGAATTCTAATGATAATAATATAAATAAATTAGTTTTAATTATAGTTATTTCAATAATAATTTAAAAGCAGAAAATAAAAATTGAAAAATATCTCTAAAAACAAAATTTTAACTGTCTTCAGCAAGCTAAGCAAACATTTAACTGGGCAATATGTCTTTATATAATTTGAATTTGCCTTAATTATTTATGCCGCCCACGAACCGTATTTGGGGGCTGTGAGAAGTCTCAAATTTACCCCCCACACACACACACACATACACACACACATACACACACACACACACACACTGAAATTGTGAGATGAAAAACTAAGACTCGAAGTGTGTAAACTTGAGTTTTTCTTAAGCGCATTTTACAAGCAGACAAAACTACTTCACGCATATTAAACTGACATTTCGCAAGCAGAAAACTTTTTCTAATATGCAAATTCATGCCAAATACGAACACCACATGCAGAAGAGGCAAAGGATAAAGTAGCAGCAAAAGCAGCAGGACGAGAACATCCTTGAATTAACACGTGCTAATTTGTAAACTCCTTCGGGGTTTGAGACCTGAACTGAACTGAACTGGAACTGGAACTGGAGGTTATCATGGGTGTGTTTTATCAGCCCCAGAGACAAGGCACAATATGCCTCTCTCTCTCTCTCTCTTTCTCTCTCGCTCTCTTTCTCTCTGCCTGGTAACAGTTTTTGTCGTTAGGTATGCAAATGTCGAGGCATGTAAATATTATTTACCACACGACCAGAAGATGCTCAAGATGAAGCTCTACTCTTAATTAACATAGAACAACTAAAACACTCGATTCTGCAAATATTGCATATTCATGAATTCACTTCACAATTTACTGTATTATTTATTCAGCCCGATCCTCGGAATAAATTAAAGAATTAAATGTGAAAGCAGCTGGAAGCATTAATCTGCGGATCATCTATTTAAATTCAGTCTTATTTATGGGCGTGCTTTTTGTTTTGTACAGAAATTAAAGTTGCATTTATTTAAATTTATAAATTGGCGAAAATCTTTGAAGACATACTTTTGACCAGGAACTGAAACTGGTGAATAACCAAAACAACCAAAAACATCAAATAACCAAAAACATAAATAATTATAGGTATGAACTTTTATAATATTCATAAAAAAAAATTATATGAATTTGAATTTTGAATTTATTTTGTGCTTTTTCCTAGCGCGATAAGCATGTTGCAAGCTTATAAATTAAAGCGCTAGTTACAACAAGTGCAATAATAATAATAGTGTTTAC
This sequence comes from Drosophila subquinaria, assembly GCA_037043405.1. Taxonomy (NCBI): domain Eukaryota; kingdom Metazoa; phylum Arthropoda; class Insecta; order Diptera; family Drosophilidae; genus Drosophila; species Drosophila subquinaria. The sequence goes on along the minus strand of JBAMBL010002376.1, from coordinate 3,717 downwards.
ATTAGTAAGCTTAGCTTAAATACTAACATAGATCGTGATTACAATTACAATGACTTTTAAATTTATACTATACTAACGTTTAAAATATTACGTTCATTTTAATATTTATTTTTATTTTTACTCATTTATTTAAATTAATCAAATTTTAAAAATTTTGTTTTTATAAATTTCTTTTGGATTTAATTTAATTAAATAATTTAATTTATCTTAAGTTCTCGGAATATAATTTCTCTCACTCTTTTTATTTCATCTCATTCTTAACATCTATCCCTACTATTTTATTTTTAAAGAAGATAAATCAATTGAATAATTAACAATTTTTTGTTTATTTATGGGTTTTGAAGTTGTTGAAGATATTTTTGACACCGATTTGGGTCAATTAATTAGTTCCTGCTTTTTAATACTCGTAAATTTCTTTACTACAAAATCGCAGCAAACTGCGATTCTCTTGTCAAAAATGAAACATGCCAAAAGTCATTTCTGACATTAAAGTTGTATAGATATTATTACTAAGAGCCAAAATGAATCCGAGTTTTGAAGATATGTGGAGTGGTTCAACCTCAGTGAGTTAATACACGAATTGTGCAGATACTTGTTTTAAGCACTTAATTCCAGCCGGAGAACGGAGATAACGGAGATGGAGACTCGAATGTCTGCAATATATTTGCATCAATGCAGCCGTATCAAGTGCCGTTCGAGAAGCCAACTGGGAGCGATGCCCAAATGGTCTTGGCCTACAAGGCGACGCACACGTGGAACATCATGGAGGCACCCGGCGATCTGGAGATGATTCAGTCCAAGACCATTTGCCGCAAGTGCATGTTGCACACGAAGGTGTGTCGACAATATGGCCACAACCTGAAGAACTACGAGACCGAGTTGCATTTGGCTAAGCAAAGGAATTTAAACCAGACTGTGTAGGAAAATAGATAGAACTCTGTGAAATCGAAAGGAATATAAAGCGGGCTATATAGAAAAATTGATAGGACAACTGTGAATGCATTTGAAAATTATATTGATTTGTTAATAAATTGTGACTGCTAGAAACTAAAATTAATTTTTAAAATGTGATATAAAAAAAAATAAATAGGTCAACTTCGAATGCATATAAAAATTATATTAATTTTATGATTAATGCATTTAAAAATTATAATTATTTGTAAATAAACTGTGACTATATTTTGAAACTGAAATTAATTTAAACTAGACCATTAAAAAGATGGGAAATTTTTGTATGCATTTAAAAATGACATTCATTTGTGAAGAAATTGTGATTTTTTAGAAATTGAAATTAATTTAAAATTATGAAAAATAAATAAATAAATAGGATAACCTTGAATGCTTTTTAAAAATATATTAATTTGTTAATAAATTAGAAATTGAAACTGAAATAAGTTTATAACTATAAAAAAATAGGTAGAAATTGAAACTAAAATAAATTTATAAATATAAAAAAATAGGTAGGACAATTTTAGATGCATAAAAAAATATATTAATTTGTATATAAATTGTAAATATTTAGAAATTGAAATTATTTTAAATGCATTTAAAAATTATATTTATTTGGAATTAATTTTGACTATTTATTTAAAATGCTTGTTTCTGACTATTTACTGAATCTTAATGCATTTAAAATATTTTATTTTTATTTGTGAAAAAATTGTGATTATTCGGAAATTGAAATGAATTAAAAATTATGAAAAATAAATAAATAGGACAAACTTGAATGCTTTTTAAAATTATATTTAATTGTTAATAAATTAGAAATTGAAACTGAAATGAATTTAAAAGTATAAGCAAATGTATAGGACACTTTTAAATGCATAAAAAAAATATATATTTTTCTTTTTAATTACATTGTGAATATTTAGAAATTGAAATAAATTTAAATGCATTTAAAAATTATATTAATTTGGGTATGAACTTTGACTATTAATTTTAAATGCTTTTAACAGTGATATTAATTTTTGTTATTGTTTTTGACTATTTACTGAATTTAAATGCATTTAAAATTTATATTAATTTGTGAAAAAATTGTGAGTATTCAAAAAATGAATTTTATTTTAAAACAGACCATATAAAAAAAGGTACAACAACTAAAAGTGCTTTTAAAATTTTTTATTAATTTGTGAATAATTGTGACTCTGTTTAGAAAGTGAAAAGAAGTAAAAACAGACCATATAAAACAGATAGAAAAACTCTTTAAATGCATTTAAAATTTATATTAATTTGTGAATCAATTGAGACTGTTTAGAAATTAAAATGAATTTAAAGAGACAATTTTAAATAAAATAGAACAACTTTAAATGCATTTAAAAATTATATTAATTTGTTTATAAATTTTGACTATTTACTGAAATTAAATGCATTTAAAATTTATTTAACTTGTTAATAAATTGGGAGAATGAATTTAAACCATACCATTTAAAATTAAAAGACATGACAACTGTGAATGCATTTTAAAAAATTATATCATTTTGTGAATAAATTATGACTTTTTGGAAATTAAAATAGATTTAATTTGTAATTAAATTGGGACTATTTAGAATTTGAAATGAGTATAAAGCAGACCATATAAAACAGATAGAATGCTGAATGCTTTTAAAAATTACATTATTTTGTGAATCAATATAATAGTTACAACTATTAAGAAATTAAAATTTATTTAAACAGACCATTTAAAATAAAACAGATAGAACAACTTTAAATGTATTTAAAAATCATATTAATTTGTTAATAAATTGTGAGTTCATTTAGAAACTGAAATGTATTTAAGCCATACCATTTAAAATTAAAAGTTATGACTACTTTGAATGCATTTTAAAAATTATATCATTTTGTAAATAAATTGTGACTATTTAGAAATTTAAATAAATTTAATTTGTAATTAAATTGTGACTATTTAGAAATTTAAATGAGTATAAAGACAGAACAACTTTAAATGCTTTTAAAAATTATATATTTATTTGTGAATCAATTGTGACTGATTAGAAATTGGACTTGGGGCATCTTTGGCTAAGACGGGCCAACATACTGAGCGATGCTGTTGCCGTGGACATGGAAGTGGCAGTGCCTGTGGCTGTGGAAGTGGGCGTGGCTGTGATTGCGGCTGCGGAGTTGTTGGCATCGGATTCGAGCAGCAGCTGCTTCAGCTCGGCGTTGGCGCCCACCTGGCAGTTGCGCCAAGGGGGGAGCAGCAGACTCGTGGTGACCGAAGGCGTCGTCAGGTGCTGCACAATGGGCTTGGTCAGCTGCAGTGTGCCCAGCTGGAAGTCTTCCGTTTTCTCCATCTGGGCTATTTTGATATCCTCGACATCGATGCTGGTTTTATTGGCCAAGTTGGCAAAACGACGCGCCTCAACGAGCTGATTACGGGCCAGGGCTAGGAATTTGAGATTATTGATGTGACTTGATCGGAATGTAGACAAAATGTAACTCACTGTAGGACAGATCCAATAGATAACGCCGTGTATCCGACTCGACCTCGATGTCGTAGCTATTGATCAGCTGGTCTATGAACTCGAGATCCCAGCTAATTTCCAAATCCGACTCGGCTAACTTGTATTTGTTTTCCATTGCAAAGTTGCAGCAATTTATGCAGTTTGACAATTATCAATTATCGATAACACTGTTAGTCAACACTGCTCGGAACTGGCAACACTAACTTTTACATTTGCCAACCAAAAAAGCCATTCAACTTCTTGTGGCCTTAAGAGT
>JBAMBL010002375.1:0-10208 GCA_037043405.1 Drosophila subquinaria | reverse complement strand
ATAACATAGCCAACGCACACTGGGCCGGATTGACAAATAAGTGGCATAAAGTCGAAAATTTAATTGAAGAAAATCTACATTTTTATTTAACATATATATACTAGATTCCCTCTGTAGAAAGCATCAATAAATATTTTTGCTAAAAATGCAACCCTGGCATTTTTTATCAAGCTCCAAAGTCAGCCGATTAAACAGCTGACTTTTGTGACAAAATTGGCGGCAAACTTTTGTCGACTTTGTGCGCTTGGCAATTCCACACGATAAGCAAATTGGTTATTATTAAAAATGGATTTTGAAGACCGAGGTATGTAAATTGGAGTTGAATGAAAAGATTTTGTGTCAAAACTTGTTATATGTGATAATATGTGTATTGTTTTGTGTTGTTCAATAAGAAAAAATTTTACCAAAGTGTTCGTCTTCTGTAGAGAAAAAAAAAGTCTTCTGCGTATTTCTGCGATGTGTAATGTATGTTGAAAAAAAGTAGAACCTATTCATAAAAATATAATAACAATCCGGTTTGCGGCATTTTGCGGCTTTTCCGATGTCTGTATTTTCTAGATGTGCTTGTTTGTATGTAAATATAATTTAAATCACGTATACGTCATGTTGTCTTATATGGGCAGTCGGGGTAGGCGTGGTCAAGCTGACTCAAAATATTGCTTAAATATTTAGAGTGGTATATTCAATAAATATGCCAAGTTTCAGCTCGATATATGCAATTTTCGACTTAATGCCACTTATTCGGCAATCCGGCCCAGTGTGCAACGTTTGACTTGGCAATTTTCAAAGCCTTTGCAAACTTTGAAAGTGACCAATTGCGATTTTTAAAGAAAGTGTGCAGATTTTTTTCACGTTACGCCTTTTCCATTGTTTACTATTCTGCCAAAATTGCAACAATTTTATCAAAACTTTCCAAACAGCAGTGTATAACATTTAATAACAGTCATGCATACTCAATTTTGGAAAATAAATTAAAATGGTTTTCAAAAACTTGCTATATTTGCGTCCGGATTTGAAGTGACGAGGCCCTTATGTATAATTGATTATCAACCACGAAATTGATTATCAATCGAAATGACATCACTTAACTTACCTGAAATTGTTTTTTCTGGCGTTTATTTTAAAAATAAATCACTTGTCTCCTCTGGTCTTCAAACGGGCCGTGCTCTGCTTGCTGTCAGGAATCAAATGGATTCGTCGACGTTGACGTCGCCCAAAAACTTGTACGTTGCAGGCAGATAGAGAGGGAAAGAAACAAGAAAAAACGAACAGCAACAGCATCTGCCTGCGTCGCTTAAGCAGCGCACGCACGACGAGCATTTTTTTTTGGACGTCGGCATGCAACGAAACAAGAAAAACGAATAGAAACAAACGAAAACTAACTCTGCCTGCGTCGCTCGAGCAGCGGCTGGTCGACGCTGGCAGAATTATTAGAAAAATAACAACAAAATGTCAAAAAATAACAACAACATCAGAAGGCCGCAAAAGAAAAGGAATTTTATTTCTGAAGGGTATGTAAAGATGTTTTGATGCGGGTTTCTTATATTAATCTTTTATTCAATTAAATCCCGTTCTAATGATGCCAAAATTTCTTTTACCCTATAAATACCCATCGAAAATTTTTAATTTAAAAAAAAAGTACATTTTTCAACTTTTTTCCTCGATTTTTAACAAAAAATATTTTGATGAAGAAAAATTCTTCGAACAATATTTTTGCTAGTATTTTTAATAATATTTTGAAAATCCTAAAAATGACAATATTAACCCCTTTTTTGACTTTTTTGCAGTTTTCAAAAAATTATAAAAAAATACTAGCAAAAATATTCTTTGAAAAAAGTCGAGGAAAACAGTTGAAAAATTGACTTTTTTAAAATTCAAAATTTTCGATGGGTACTTATAGAAGTTTTTGCATCATTAGAACGGGATTTAATTGAATAAAAGATTAAAATAAGAAACCCGCATTAAAACATCTTTATTTTACGCAAATTTTAAAAATTTATGCTGTATGAAGACATTAGTGGTTAACTGTATATGGGCATTTCCAGGATCGAGAACGCGACATTCGTACGACTTGAAATTAAAAAAAAATTGACTAAAGTTCACATTTTCAAAAATGTTTTCTCACGTGTTTAATGCATTTTATCAACACTATTTTTGTTCTAAAAGACAAGCGTTGAAGTCTTGTCGTTTCCGAATTATTTATAGAAAACAATGCATCGTGAACGCGACGAAAAATGGAAGTCATGTTTGACTTTATCTTGACAAATGCGAAAGTCTGCAAAATGTGGCGAGTAATTTGGAAGAAAATACTTTTAAGCCATAATAAAATAATGTAGTTTTTTATTTCAGAAATATTTTGACATGTTACTATCATTTTATTGATTTTACAAGTTTTATAAGTAATTTGTAACGCGACATCGCGAACGTGACAATATTTCCACTTGGTTTGTGACAAAAATTCGTCATACATTTATATTTAGACAAACATAAAATATAACTTAAAAACTTATAAATATTACTATAATAATACTAATAGGAAATACATGCTTATTGAGGAGAAAATATTAGGAAATATTTTTTTTTTCTGAATATTCTGTTAGAGCTACTTGTATTTTAAAATGCTCATTGCAAGAAACATGATGCATTTTTCTTATCCCTGGAACATTTGGCGACTGTTCCCATTTTTCTTTTAAAATAGATGAAATCACAATTTCACCTTCCTCAACAACACAATGCGCATTCGTAGAAATCAAATGCATTATGAAGCAAGACTTTTTTGGTTTTTGTTATTTGCCAAACTTTTCTCTTTAATACAGCCCCAACCCCATCGACTGCACCCTTGCCATGCGACGATGCAAAATAGTTCCATTCAATTGCTTTGCATTCAAATTCAACTATAAAATCTGTTAAGCTGTAAATAATGAACTTATTTTTAAATTGCGAACTACTTCCATCCGAAAACAAAAAATTTTTTTAAAATGTCCATGATCTTTTTTTAAATTGTTAACAATTTTTGTTAAAAATATGAAAACTTCAGCCTTGTTATGATTTAAGCTGTCACTAATTACAGCCAGAGACTCTGTTTTGTTAAAAGTCCACGCAACGCAAGTGAAAATTGATACTTGCTTGTAGTTAAAATGTGCGCTTTGAATCTCATTTTGAAAGAGTAATCTATAATTCTCAGCGAAGTCTATCTGCAACACTAGTTCTCCGGGCTTAACATTTTTTTTCACCTTTTCAAAATAATTTTGTTGAGCTCGCTTAACAAAGAAGTGACTTTTAGACTGTGGCAATCGCACGTTTATCTCATGGATCAGCTCTGACAATGGAGCAATAGTATTTACCAAGGAGATTCTATTGTCTACTCTACTCCATAGTTGCCATTTAACATTTTCGTTAATAAGATTTAAGTAGGATAGTGGCACCAATTCACGTCATTAGTTCATTTCTTGCAATGATTTGTCATGCAAGTTTCATTTTCAATATTGCAACAAACTGATTGCAAAAAATCCACATGACTATTTAAAATTGTCGGAATTATTTTAGCACAAGCCTCTAATAAAAAAATAAAATTGGCATGATACATGCATACGTACATGTTGTGTGGCGTTTTGCTTGACAACTTCACGTTGCTGGGCCAACATTGGTAAAAAGTTGTTTTGCTAATACCATTGCCAACTCTTTCTATGTTAAAGATTTGGAAAGCTTCTGTTACGGTCATTATCATGAAACGCTTTGAAATTATGTCTCCGTTACAAATAAAAGTTTTTTTTCTGCCTGCAGACTGCACGCTTATGTCTTCACGTGAATAAAATTCTTTTACTTGCGCAAGATTATCTTCAGTAGTGGATTCCGTAACCTGGTTTTCTGTCGGAACGTACATTTTATAGGGCGCTTTTAAAACTAAAATTTTTCTATCCAGCGCCTCAGGTAAGCCCTTTTCTACCTTTTTTAAAGCTTTTCCAAACGTCTGCTTGCAGCTAAAAGGCTTAACGACGACTTCTTGTTGCTTTGCAATGTTCTTAAGATTTTTTCGGTAATTTTGCTGCCCTTGACGATCTTTTTCCCGCTTACTCATCAGAAGCCTCTTGTTATTCTTTGCCAATTCCTTCAATTTCGCGCGCCGTGTTCTCATTCTCATTGCAGCATTATGAAGGTACTTCTGGCGCTTAACGGGATCAGTGTTAAGTTTTTCTAGATATCGTCGTGATGCTTCTTTATTATTATTTTTACCCATCTGCATAAAAAGCATAGTAAGCATATAAGCAATACTCTTTTGCTTTACTATGCCGAACTTACGATTGCGAACGCGACAAGCTTTTGATTCAAGTTAAAACTTTGTCAGGTGCGAAAGCACACTTTTTTATTTTTAGTTAAGTTAAGCGCAATAAACTTTCTTTAAATATTAATTTTCATCTACTTTCTTCAATCAAATATTTCACAAAAAAAAAAAATGTAATCTCATTTGATTCTTTCAATTCAAATATTTCTTTAGCAATATAAAAGAAAAAAACATTTGTTTATCAACTTTTAATTTTTTCGTCGTGGTGGACCTTTTTCTGGAAATGCCCATATGGCTTTAAATTTTTAATGAAATTTCTTTTACGTAAAACGGGTTTTAAGCGACGTCGATTGTTATTGGTCATTCACTTTGCACTATTTTCTATTGGAGTAAAATATGAACAATTTTTTTTTGTTGCTTCACTTCGTGTTTCTATGAGTTTTGCTCAAGCGTTTTGCGTGAATTTGTGCATGAATTTGAAAGTGAATTTTGCTGAATTTCGAATTAAATTTATATCTTAAAAAAAAAAACATTTCTTTTGCTGAAAAATAATTTTTTCCAAAAGAATATAAAGTTTTCCTTCATAAATACATATAATTTGACTGTAAGATAGGCATTATATATACTAATTCTTGCAAAAATCGGTGAAAATATTTATGGTTCTTCACTTATTTTTTCCTAAACTAAAGGGTGTTTTTTTTAGACTTTGTGTTTTTAAACTGGCAACACTTTTTTCTGAGTTGGACTTTTTGACAGCTGTCACTTGATTTATGCTCAGTATAGTTTGCCATTTTATAATGAAAAGACTCACTCCTGAACAACGTTTGCAAATTATTGAATTTTATCATCAAAATACATGCTCGGTTAAGAAATTGCATTTTTCATTTTTTCCATTTTATGATCAGTTTTGTCGACCTTCTGAGGCGGTTATTCGGAATGATTACAAACTTTTTTTTGCCCCAAATGTAAGCTCTAGACTTGGCTTAGATGTGGTTTAAGCAAGATGGTTCCACATGCCACACAGCACGCGAAACAATGGCCCAGTTGAGAGGCGATTTCGGTGAAAATTTCATTTTTTCTTTGGGTCTGCTCAACTGGCCGCCTCGATCGTGTGATTTAACGCCTTTAGCCTCATTTTTGTGGGATTATGGGAAGTGGTTTGTCTTCGCAGATAAGCCCGAGACGATTGACGCCTTGGAAGCCAACATTCGTCGCGTTATTTCCGACATTCGGCCCCAAATGCTCGAAAAAGTGCTTGAAAATTGGACCTCTAGACTTGGCTAGAAAATCATATTTAAAATGGCATAAAATTATCTTACCAATAAAGCCAAATTAATGGTCGCTAAAACGATTTTCTTGTGTTTTATTTCAATTTGAAGTTCTATACCAGGGATGCCCAGAGCCAGCATACGAATGAGTTTGCACCAATACTTATAAGCAAATGCATCAATACAAGAAGAGAACAAGAGTACCAACAACAAAATCACATTGAATTTGTTCTTGCTCACTTCTTTCGCGCGAATGCTAGCACCAATCAGAGAAGAGAACAAAACCGGTTTTTGTGCTGTGCATTGCATACACACGAAAATGTTTGCATGTGTTGGTATTTTGTATGCTCAACGCCTTGCATGTATACGAAATTTCGTTCCCTATGATTTGAGGAATTACAAAAACAATTGAGGCCGAAAATCAATGGAATGAGCAAAAGCTGGGCATGCCTGTTCTATACCTCTAAAAAAAACACCCTTTATATACCCAAAAAGAGAGCTTTATTGCGCTCCCGCTTCGCCCTAAATCTAACATGGATAATTCAACTAACTTAAACTAAACTAGTCGGCGGTGCTACAGTCGAGCATACTCGACTGTCGGAGACCCCGTACTTACTATGCAAAAGCGAACACTGCTTGAAAGAAAATAATATAAGTCGCTACAAATATTTAATATATTTTAATATATATATTTTCGCCCAAATATATTGAATGATATATTTACATTTAAGATATTATAAATGATTCATTAAACCACAGCATCAAATTAAAGAGACGCTTAAAATAAATGCAAAAATAAAATGATTTAAGCATTAGAGAAAAGGAGACAGCGATAAGTGCGTTTCCCACATCTCTTAATAATAAACCAAAAAAGTCAAATATTAACATTGAATTGATTTAAATACAACATTAATAAAAAATGTCAGGAAAACATTAATAAATCTTAAAATAAAAAAAAGAACATCTGTCCAAGCCGGAACAGTTTTTAAAAAATTGGCTCACGCTGGAAATTGAACCCGCGACTTCCAAAAACCGGAGCCCTTTGGCCACCACTCAGAGATTACCAAAATACAAACATTCCATATTTTGCAGTTAAGATTTCTGCCAACACCCTTTTAAAAATTTAATAACATTTAAATATTTAAAAAAAAAAACAAAACAAAAAATTTGTCCGTGCCGGAATACGAACCCGAATCCCGCGGTTGACACAATTGAGAATTCAAGCAAAAAACAGACGGTTTACACATTGCGCCACTGGCGGCTTCGAAGATCAATTGACTAATTATAGATTTGATTGTTAATGAACTGTAAGTCAAATGAAATTGCTCATCTAATTGTTATTGTTGTTGCTGTTAATAAGGTATGTCAAATAAAGGAGCAACTAAAGTTGTTTATAATCCGATCATGATAAAATTTTCGGCAAATGTGGAAAATAATGTTATCTTCGTCTATGCTTATGTTATGCTATGATTTCTACAACATCCTTTTAAAATTGAGTAAAATTAAAAAAAAACCTTTGCGGATCTATCTGCTAATAAATCTAATTTTATTGGACAGATAAATTATACTAACATTTTGAACTGATGGAAATGCAACATTTATATAAAATATCAATAAAGCACAAAAAAAAAAAAGATATTAAAAACAAAAAAAAATTTTTGTCCGTGTCAGAATTCGAACCCGGGACCGCCTGACACAACTGACAATGAAAGCAAAAAAGCTGAGTGACTCTACACGCTACGCCACAGTTGCTCTTTAAAATCAATTGTCTAGTAAGAGATTTCATTGTTACTGGACTGTGAGTCAAAAGTAATTAATTTTTCTTTATTGATTGTTGTTGTTGCTGCTTTAAGTAAGGTATGGCAAATACGGGAGAATTTAGTTGTTCAATATCTTCGCTGTTTATTATCCGATCGCGATGAAATTTTCAGCAAATATGGAGAGTAAATAATATCTTCGTCTATGCTTAATAAGGAATGTCTATCTTTAAAATTGTCCTTATAATTAAGATTTTCTAATTTGTGGGCGTTTAAGGGCGCTCTTACAGACGGACAGACAGACATGTACTTTTTTAAAGTACGTGGTCTAATAAAGTTTTTCTCGTCCGCTCGGTCCGCGCACATATTTTTGTTTTACCGTTAAAAAAAGGACGCGCGACAGAAAGAAAATTAATTTCTAATATATAAAAAAAAAACTTATAAAACTTTCCTGACCGTCATCCCCATCTTATGTACAAGGTCAAAGAAAAAAAAATCGAGCGTGTGATCGAGTTGCGAACTGAGCGTGAGTACAGCAAGAGGATCGCAAGATCTACAAGAAGAAATAAGAGTGTTGCTGTGGAGGTGGAGGAGGTGGAGGTGGTGGAGAAGGAGGAGGAGATGGTAGAGGAGGAGGTGGAGGAGGAGGTGGTGGAGGACGACGAAAAAACGAACAATTGCCCAAAATCAACCTTAGCACCAATTATAGTGCTAATCAGGACCTATAAGTTTCACCTTTTATTTTTTTTCACTTTGAATGCGTACGAATGTCGCATTCGACATTAGAGAATTACCCATACACATATGTATGTATTCTAGTTTTGTAGGTCATCAACAAATTATAATATGAATTTTGTTTATTTAACTACTTATCAATTCCTTAAATCTGTGAAACTGTATGGCAATATTTGCCTGTGGTTATCCATTGATATTACATTAAACTTGGCCGTCCCTCTTATGTATCCCTAGTATTATCTTGTATCGCTATGAGTTCTGTCAATGACAATGACGGGTAGACAACCAAACACACACATACACTCGCTCACACATACGCACACACACAGGAAGACATTTTAAGACTCGACTACTCGAAATAAATTGCAAGCAAAATGCAGACAAAACTAAAACGCACTCATTTATCATCATTTTGGGGCCATGCAATTGCGATATTTTGCTGCCAATTGCCAATTGTTGTGATTGGAAGCAAACAGGCGACTAGCTCACATACACACACACAACAGCAGCATTGATTGCAGCACACAGATACACACCCACACACATATATATATGAGAATATATTCATACGTAAGTGTAATGATTGTTCATGCATAAAGCAAATGGCGCAGTTGTCGAAAATTTTCATTGGCAATTGTGCAAACAGTCACAGATGCAACAAGTTGTTGCCAATTTGCGAGTGGTATTGCCAACAGTCGAAGGGTAGGGGCAGAGGGAAGGGGGAGAGTTGCAACCAGCAGGCAACAACGTTTTCTGAAGCAGAAAATTGCACAAGTAAAGTGCAAAATTAGACAGAAGAGCCGACGACGACAAGAGCGTCTCAAAGAAATTGACAGAGCACACTCACACACACACACACACAGACACACACATACACGCACACACAGGCACTCACACTCCCACTCACTCAAATGTATGTGGCAAAGAGACATTTGTAATTTACTTTTGTTTGTTAATTGTGGCAGTCGCACTGTGAGAGCTAAAAGGGACAAAGACGGAGATAGAGAGAAAGAGAGAGAGAGAGAGAGAGAGAGATGCTGTCATTATGAGGACATGAGGCAGGAACTTCAAATGTGGCCTTTATAGTGTGTCTAGCCAGGCATCATCATTATCATTATCATTTTCATCACCATCAGTTCCTTTGGGCTCAAATTATGTGTCGGACCAAGGCCAAACCTCATTATTGAACTTTCAACAGAACTGCAGCTAATTAGTTGAATTGTTTCATACATTCAATTAAGTTGCAATTTGCATAAACTTATTTATTAATTTCCATATCATTTAAACTATTATTCTTTAGTTTTTTTCTATTTGTCTTCAATTAGCAGCTGGAAAAAATTATAAATTTTCGATTTTTTAACTAAATGTTGCAATGAACTTCTTCAAGCACTTATACCTGATTATATACTTAAGTTTATTTCTTTAAGCCTACGTCAAACAAAAAAACTACAGCAGTTTTAACGATTTTAATTTTATACTATCATAATCATAAATCATATCATAGTCATATACGTGTGATTAAAAAAAATTCTGTTAATTAAAATGGCTGTTGCAAAAATAGAGGAAAATTACAAAGCTGACTAAGAAAAAAATGCAAAACAACATTTATTATGAACTTTAGAAAATGATAGTCAAAGTCAATTGGGCAGCGTATTATATTTCATTAAATTCGATTTGATTTATGTAATTTGCAGAATCAAACAAAAACACTGACGTTGTTGGGTTATGGGTTAACTCGTTAAGAGTGTATTATATTTCAATCTGAATAAATAATGTGTCTTTTTTATTTGAAATAAATGATGAGGAAACCGAGAGGTGGGTTGGTTAACTGTAATCCTGTTTGTTGTTGACGTTGAACCAACTGTCAGTTAATATTTTGGGCCATAACTTTAGTCAGACTCAGTCGCAGTCTCAGTTTGCACATTATCGGGCTTCAATAAATATTTGCAAATTGAAATGTGAAATGTGGTATGCAAATGCGATTGCAAACGCATGTGTCAAATGGATTTATCAGATAATACCATAAATCGCAAAAATCTGCCAGGATATTTATATGTACATATATATATTTTTATATATTTTTCGCCCGTTTTTAGCCAAAGGTAAACCAAATATTTATGTAACTCTGTGCGTTACTCAATTAACTGATATAAATATAGACATTTC
>JBAMBL010002372.1:0-18329 GCA_037043405.1 Drosophila subquinaria | reverse complement strand
GCTCGACTATGCAATACCCTGTACTCTATACCCAAACATGTATTTGCACTTACTCATTTACTGGTTGTATATAAAATTATTAAACATTTTTCTTTCATAACTTTTGTGTTTATTTTTAGATTTTCATACCACTTTTGAGGCGTCTAGCTCTCATAGTTTTTGAATTCGCGTATATCAGCTCATATTTTATTACCGATTAAGTGTAAATCATAGTTAAAAAATTTAATTATTTTAAAATTTCAGTTCAAAATTTCTGATTTTAGCATGTAGAGTCGAGCATCCCTAACTCGAATCACCATTATGCAAGGAAAAGGTTCGAGTTATGGAAATTATCGACTTATAGAGTTCTTTTTCTTAAGTTTATTAATTTTACTGTTAATCATTTATTTAGAGAGAAATTCGAGTTATAGAAGTTCGATTTAAGGAAGCTCGACTGTAGTATTTTAAAAAAGATGCAGTTTAAATTTGAAAAATATTTGCTGGCAGCATTAAAAAAGGCAAATGAGTCGAAAATATTTCATACAAGTAAATAATTCTAAAGAGAATTCCAATGAAAAAAATATTTACTAAGAGTGACAGTAAAAAAGTTTTTTGTTTTTGGTTGAAAAAAGTTCGAAATAATCGATAACTTGACAGTGTTTGGAATTGATTTATCTCAGATTGTTGTTCACAGTTAATTATTACAAAGCTATAATAATCTATTTTGGATAATTATTGCATATAATTTGTACAATGTTACACAGTTTAATAATTTATTATTTTAAATACGTCAACTCACCTATGATCTTGTCAATATTCTCCATATGCGATTGCTGCAGATTGGCGTACATATCCTCCGTGGAATTGATGTCCCCAATCAGACGCTGTATGACCTGATCCTTGCGCTTCAATGCCTCCTTGAAGAACAGCTCCACATCGATGATTTCCCGGCGCAGATCCTGGATCTTCACCTGTCTTAAAATACTGCGCCATTCCTGATTGATTTTGGCCATATTCAGGCGACAAAAAGCATCCTCTCGCTTCAGTTTGTTCTGTAAATTTATTTAGTTTAAATTAAATTAATTTAGTTTAGTTAAATTTGATTTGTTACCTTCATGTAGAGCGCTATGAGCTGCATTTTGCGACGTCTCGTTTCCTCCTCCTGATCGGCGCGCATTTGCAAATATCTGGCCCGCTCCTCCTCGGACATCTTGGCCAGCTTGTTGCCCTTTCCTTTGCCCTTTTTGCCCATCTTAACTCGTTTTAAATTGATACACAATAAGCCGCTTATCAAATTTCAAAGGCTAGCAGTCGACTAATTAAGCCAATACTGAAAATATGAGGCAGCAGAAAAGCAAAGAAAAAATAAAACAAACGACAACAACGCGAAGTGTCATGACAACCAAATTTCTAAACCTGCCCCCGCAGTTAAAACAACATTTGGTTGTCAGGTTGACGTTTATCAACATTTGAGTGTGTATTAAATTAACCAGCAACAGATAGATACATTTTATTATTATAAAAAAGGTAAATTAAATTAACGGATGTCCATTTCATGGCTCATTTAGCTTGACAATTGATTTGGGTTATGAACAGGGCCTATATAAACAGCCATAATGGGCTTAAGCTGTTGAAACAATTGAGCAGCTGTCGCCATGAGTAAAGTGTATTTTATTTGTTTTTTTTTGGCCCTAACGCTGCTGCAGTTGGTAAGTCAAATAAATAATATTATAAAATATTAATAAAAAAATAATTATAAAGATAAAAATAATAAATATAATAAAACTAACAAGTGGAAAAGACTACAGTTGAGCTCCCGACTATGGGATACCCGTTACTTAATTAAATAAATTTAAAAAAAAATGTATTGCATACATTAAGGCAGTTATATTGCTTAAGAACTTAAATCAGCCATTCCCACCTATCTATTTATCCGATCTTGTTACGATTTAGTAGGATGACAGGTAATAATAGTAGTTAGCGTTAATTAGTAAACAAATCCAAATATCTTGAAAACTGTGCGGGTATAATAATATTAATAATTTAAAAACATTTTTTTTTATTTAAAAAACAGATCACAGGTATACGCATATACTGTCGTGATAAGGAACGCATCCACGAGGATCACATACATTTTTGCTGCAAGCATCCCGATGGACACAACGATGTCGTCGAAATGTGCGCCAAGCAAACCAAGTTCAAATTGCCCTCCAAAGATGAGGAGGCGCTGGAGGACGTCACTGTGGACCAGGTGATGACCGGCACCTGTTGGGCCAAGTGTGTCTTCGATCACTACAAGTTCATGGACAAGGACAAGCTCAACATGCAGGCCGTAAGGAATCACTATCAGACTACGTACAAATCGGATCCGGAATATGTCACTGAAATACTCTCGGCATTTGATCACTGCCATTCGAAAGGTCTGCTTAAAAACAATCATATTTTATATTTTTCATAATTTCTTTTAACATTTCGATAGCTGAAGATGCCACTGCCGAGTTTCTGTCCTCATCGCTGGTCAAGGCTTTTAGCAGCTCGGCTTTCTACTGCAAACCGATGCCCAGTGTTGTTCTCGCCTGTGTCGTCCACAAGTTCTTCCACAATTGTCCCAGGAGTCGTTGGTCCAACACCACGGAGTGTGTGGAAACCTTGGCGTTCTCCAAAAAGTGCAAGGATGTGCTAACCACCATGTGAAATGATCTATTCAACTGTCTAAATTATATAAAGAAAGCAGCAATTCATATTCCAAGTCTATAAAATGGGAAAGTTTTTTTTTTATAAAGATTTTGAGCTATAAAGCACCTTATAAAAAGTAAAAGTTTAATGTTTATTTAGTTTATTTTACTATAATTTTTAGACTGCAAAAAGGCTAGGAAGAAAAATTAATTCATTGATAGTCTCAAAATAATATTAAAAAAAAATAAACAAAAATTCTTGACTATCAATATTTTGAGTTTATTATTTTTAAATTTAATATTTTGTGTATTTTTCTATTAAAAACTTTTATAAATATATTGAGTATATGTTTTTTTTTTAGAATTTGTGAATTATTTATTTAAATACACATTCATTTTAATATATAGCTTTAAATTAATAATTGGTCTATTAAGTTTTATATGGTTAAACTTTATTTTTAGTTATAAGTTTAATAGAAAATTTAATAAATTTTATTTTAATATTTATAAATAATTTATATTTATTAATTATTTATTTTAATATACTTAAATTTTGAACTGTCATTTATTACAGAGGCATAATTTTTATGATTAATCAAAATCATCAAAAAATGTGCTCTATAAAGAGGCAAAGACATCTGGACAGTTCTTGCTGAACTCCAAAGCTTCGTGGCATTCTTGGGTCTTGGACCAACGATTAGCTGGACAATTGTGGAAGAATTGTTTGACGACACAGCCCAAAATGACACTGGAGTTGGTATCGCAACGATGATGCATGTGTTTTCCAAAGAAATTCGAAGTCTTTTCCTGAGCTGCAAAGAAAGAATCAAGAAAATCAATAAAATATTAATTTTTTTTAGATAAATAAAGTTGGGAGCAGCCGCTAGCTCCCAGAGCCTATGCGTGCCCACCGCTGTTTAAAAATGTGAAAATATATAATACTTACTTTTGCCATGACAATGATCAAAAGCACTGATCATTTCCCTGCCATATTCTGGATCATTGCTGTACTCTTTATCAAAATATTGCTTCACAGCCAACATATCCAATTTGCGATCCTTTAGGAACTGTAATTTGTTGAGGATACAATCGGAAAAACAGGAGGCGGAAATGGCGCGATCTGCGGTTATGTCTAATATATTTTGTTCCTGTTTGTTGGTCAATTTAAAGCCCGTTTCCTTGGCACAATTCTCAACTATCTCATTTTGGCCATCGGGATGTTGGCAACAATAATGAATGTGATCCTCATTCACATTTTCCGCCTTATCGCAGTCGATTTCACTGGCAACGAAAGACTGCAAAAAATATATATTTTAATTTATAATTTAATAAATGGTATAGAATTTAAAACTTACCCAAAATAATGCGATTGTTATAAAAATAATTCGTTTCATAGTGCAACTTATTTTAGTTCAATTCAAGACTTCTTTATATAGTTGGATTTGTGTATTGTTGCTTAATGAGGCATTTAATAATTAGTTGCGTTTCATTAAACAATTGGGCTTAAAATTAGAATGATATAAGTTAGCAGACTGTAATTAATTTAATTATAAAAACAAATTATAAATAATTACACTAATGTAATGACAAAGGCTATAAAATCTACATTTGAATTTAGTAATTGATTCAGTACAATTTAAGCCATTCAATGAGCAATGAATCAACGGAATTTTATTCTAATATTTTTGTTTATTTGTCTGGTTGCTGTTGATCAGATGCTTGGCCAGGACAGCGACGAAGCAGTTGATTCAGTAGAGTCCTTGACTGAGGAAACCTGCTCCAAAAAGGTGAGCATTTTTATTATTTTCTATAAATGCAAACTGAATAAAAAGATTGATAAAAGACTCAAAACCCTACTCATCAAACTATATTATTATTATTGTAGCTAAGGACTTAGATTTGATTTTTTAAGGCTAAAACGTTTATATTTTGTTTTTATGAAACTTAAAAGTGGTACAAATTTGTGTAAGTTTGGGTCAAAAGCAAAAATTATCTTGAGATTTATTTGAATAGAATTGTTATTTATATAAAAAATATTTTAACTTGGTTACAGAATTTATATGATTATTTTCATTAAACTTTAAAAATTTTAATAATTCATTAATTTTGTACGATTTTTTTCTCTCTGTGTAATGATAGCGCAGTGGCTGCTGCTCTGAATTTTATTTGGGAGAGAATCCAAATCTGGTCAAGTGCATGTCCATCCATTCTTCAAAATTGCCAGATGCCGAAAGCGAAGATCTTGGCAAATTGTTTAAATTTATGTCGGTGCGTATATCGATAGACTAATCGATTAATTCACAATTAATCAGCTAACTTATTTATAGTGTTTTGTGGAGTGTGTTTACAAGAAGAGCAAATTTATAGGCAAGGGAGATACGCTCAACATGAAGATGGTTCAACTGGAGGCAGAGAATTTGTATGCGGAGAGACCCAAGGAGAAGGAATACTTTCTCAAGGCCTATGAGAAATGTCGACAGAAGAGTAGGATTATATTCTAAAAGTACAATTAACAGACACAATTTTAAATCTCTTAATTTTTTCATGTTTTACTTAGCTCAACCTGAATTTAATTTGCTCAAGTCGACGCCGGGTGTGAAATCGTTGCTGAAAAGCGCCTGTCGACCTTACTTTATGTTATTGCACATGTGCGTTATGGATTATCATCATAAAAATGAATGTCCATATTTTCGCTGGGAGTCGAGTAATTCGAAAGGGGACGATCGCAGTTCCTGTAAAAAGGCCAGAGCCAAATGCTATGAGATTGATGGTCTTGAAGTGCCCGTGAATGATGATTTTCAATGATTTCCTAAATGTACTTGTGTCTAATAAAAGTACTAGGTATACCAAAAATTAAAGAAGGGAACATTTAATGCAATTTAAACCAAAATTGTTTTGGAAACTAAACTTATAAAAAGAAATTTGGAAGACAAAAATTGGGAAAAGCCAAAATAAAAAATATTTTGTTAAAAATGAATTTTCTAATTTCTTTTTGGTTTATTTTTTATTATATTTGTTTTTTATATTCCTAAATAAATTATTCCATCTTGAATACAAACGAATATGTTTTATAAATAAAAAAATGATAACACTAAATAAATAAATAAAGATACAAATACACATAAATAAAAAATATTTTTCCCACTTACATTTTTTAATTTATAATTCCTTTGTTTATGTTCCTGTTTTTTTTTTTTTAATATTTTATTTTTTTTTGTTATTGCTAAATAAAATATTCCATCTTGAATACAAACGAATTCGTTTTATAAATCAAAAAATGACAACACTAAATAAATAAATACAGATACAAATACAAATACACATAAACATAAACACACACATACTATATATTTTAAGGGGTATTCTTTAAATGAATCGGGATTACACGGTGCGCAGGGCAACCTTCGATGACCTGGACGAGATTGCCTCCTTGACCTACGTGCAGAATGCTAAATGGTTCGGAAACAAGCGCTCCAAATTTGGTGCCAAGGACAATTTCTTCAAGAGCTATCAGACCCATCGTCTGGTTGTGGAGACCAATCAAGAGAATAGCAATCTTGTGGCATATGCCGAGTTCCGCAGTTATCCAGCAATTGGCCCGTTGCTCAGCGACAGTTGGCTAGAATGGTTACACGGCAGATATTGGTAAGCTAATATATATTTTTGTATTTATAATAAATTCCAGTTATCCGTACATACACTACCCTTAGCATCAGTGATCCCATCAGCTGGATGAATACGCTCTTCTTTAACTATTGCATCTATGCCAGCGATCATCCGAATGCCCTACGCGAAGTTTTGCGCGGGGTTTTCTATCTGGAAATTCGTATTACTTTCGTGATTACAGTTCGGATGCCAGAGCTCTCCCATTACAGTTCCTACTATGCCGAGAGCTTTGACGATTTGGAAAAGCTTGCCAAGGTATTTTATCCACGCGATTTCAGCATCACGTCCAATTCAAACACACAATCCCTGTACATAACTCATCGCTATGGACTGCTGCCAAGGATCACATATCGCAGGGCACTGTAAGTATTTAACTTAATTTAAATTTAGTATTTCAATAAATAAATATACGAAATTCCGTCAATATAATAATTTTTAAATTTTTGTTATATGGTTTAAAAATTATAGTTATTCTTAATTTAAAGTCAGTCTTGTTTAAAAGTCTTAAAAAACTAAGTGTTGTTTTTGATTTCATGAAAAGTTATTCCGTAACTTTTATTTTAAAAATCAAAAATAAAAGGTACATTTAAAATTTAAATCTAATTTTTATTTTGCAATTTTTAAAATCAATTAAAGTATAAAAATAAAGTGAGTGGCCTATATAAAACTAACGGTAATACCTAGAAAGCTGAAATTTTCACACATTTTGTATAAATTGTAAATATAACTATATAATATAAATATAACTTTTTACCGCCTTTAAATTAATTAAATTAATATTCTTCTATCAAATTTTTATCACATCAATTTACTTACTTAAAACTTTCTTACACAACTGTTTTTACTCTTTCTTCAATCCTTTAGGGCCGAAGATAATGATGATATCATTGAGATTCATGAAAACGAATTGCCCGAGATGAGAGAAGAGTTGGGAGTCTTTTATATAGCGGAAGAATTGATGCGACAGGATGAGAATGCTAAAAATAATGTTTTAATTGTGGCCGAGACTGAAAGCGAATTGCAGGAATTACAAACATCTGGTTTTTTTTGGCTGGAGTCCGAGGTGGACATCAGATTCTATGTGAAGAACTACGAGTTGGAAACCTTTGGCAATCTGATTAAATTCAATCCCTCAAAGCCATATGTCTGCGAGTCCATACAAGTTTTGTGAGCAATAGCAATAGATATTTCTATACTTTATAATAATGTTATCAAACACAGATCGGTGGAGCCGAAGGTTGAGGCGAATCTGTTTACAGCCGATGCAATGGACGACTTGGAATCGGCAACGATTTTGGGTGGCGTGCAGCGTAATGATAGTGGTGTCAGGTAGGATATAGTTAATTATCCTTTAAATCAAAGTTAATCTCTTCGTCTTTCTCTTCAGTGTGGCCAGCGGGGGCAAGGGCAAGTTCAAAGTGAGCTCGATACAGGGCAAAATTGTCGACAATTCAAAGACTCTGAATAAATTTTACATGGTTGAATTGCTTTATCTAAAATTCATGTATATATTCGAGAGTAAGTTGCAACTTGTGCTTTATTTTATTTATTTAATTTATTTAATTTATTTTATTTATTTTATTTATTTTATTTATTTTATTTATTTTATTTATTTTATTTATTTTATTTATTTTATTTATTTTATTTATTTTATTTATTTTATTTATTTTATTTATTTTATTTATTTTATTTATTTTATTTATTTTATTTATTTTATTTATTTTATTTATTTTATTTATTTTATTTATTTTATTTATTTTATTTATTTTATTTATTTTATTTATTTTATTTATTTTATTTATTTTATTTATTTTATTTATTTTATTTATTTTATTTATTTTATTTATTTTATTTATTTTATTTATTTTATTTATTTTATTTATTTTATTTATTTTATTTATTTTATTTATTTTATTTATTTTATTTATTTTATTTATTTTATTTATTTTATTTATTTCATTTATTTTATTTATTTTATTTATTTTATTTATTTTATTTATTTTATTTATTTTATTTATTTTATTTATTTTATTTATTTTATTTATTTTATTTATTTTATTTATTTTATTTATTTTATTTTATTTATTTTATATATTTTATATATTTTATTTATTTTATTTATTTTATTTTATTTATTTTATTTAATTTATTTATTTTATTTATTTTATTTAAATTTAAATAAAAAAAACATTTAAAAATAAAACATTCAAATTAAAAAATATATTTATATTTAAATAACAAAAATAAATTAAATTTAAAAATTAAAAACTTTAAATATAATTATATATACATATATTATATTTTACTAAACCATTTGCCTTAGAGATTATCACGATTAAGTACTATACGAATCAGGAAAAGAAAACACTTAATTTGATCTATAATACGGATAATCTAAAAAAGGTAGATGGAGTTCAGAGGGCGTCGAATGTGTTTGCCCTGAAGTTCATCTGTGTTCACAAGGATTTTCCGCTGGAACGTTTGTTCAACTATTTGTGCGCCATGTTTTCGGTATATCCCGATCGGGATTATTGCATTATGGAAATGCCCAAGAGTATCAATCCATTGCGCAGTCATTTGGAGGCCCTCAAATATTTTATGGCATGTCGCAAAGTTTGTTTTTTAATTTTTTACTTAATTTAAGTAATATTTTTAGCCCGTGGCCCAGCGACCGAGTGAGATGAGCAACTTGGATGAGATCTATATAACACATCGTAGCACTATCTTTGGCGAAATAAGGTATAAAAATAAACTGATAAGTAGAGTTTATCATACTGATCAATTCCCTTTTTTTAGCTTGTATCGCTTGCAGCGAGAGGATGTGGAAGTTGTTCAGGGAATGGCAATGAGTTTGTCATTGGAAACGGAGAAAAAGAGTATATCTCAGAGCAGCAGCTTCTCCTGCAGTTCAAAGGTCAATACCCATGTCCACAGTGACAACGAGATGATGGTCATCGAACAATTAATGGAAGATGTTCTGTATAATGAAAACAGCGAATTCGATTTCTTCACCATTCGTTGTGGAATTTCCAGTAAACCGGCCAAGGAAAACACGGCCATAGGATATGTGATTCTCAGGCGATTCCTTTATCATCACGATCTGCATCGCCACTATCATCTGACCAAGCACGATCCGCATTTGGCCCATGAACGTGCCGAGATCATATCGCTCAAGTTGCATCCCTTGTTCAACAATAGCTGCGATGTCATCTTTCGGAATCTGTCGGGCAAAACGAAATATTTTGATTTCTATTACTTTTGTGCACGCAAGGTAAGGTACTAATTTTAAAGAACTTTTTATTCTATTTAATATTATATATTATAATTTAACTATTATTTATATTATTACATATAATAATTCCTTTTTATTTTGTGGTATAAGTAAAATTTTATAAATCTTCTCCATAGCCAATCTTCTCTTTCTTTTACTTACATATTTATTTAACGTCCAAAAATATTTATATTTAATATTTAATATTTAAAATTTATAGTAAAATTACCAAATATGATTTGATATAAACAATTCAAGTATTTTATAATTTAAAAGATGAAAAACAAGATAATTTAATTTTATTTAATGTTCAGTTCTGAGCATTTTTATTATTAATGTTTTTAAAAATTCCAATATTTGCTGTAGGGATTAGGGATCAGAAGGAAATATGGTCAGTTAATTTTGAATGCATTGCTTCAACTTTATATATTACTATTTCATGTTTTCTTAAAAATTTTAAATATAATTAAAAAATATTTTTTTATTACACATTTTTAACTTTTCTTTGACTTGCTTTTCAGAAGCACATATTCTCGAATGACTTAAAAACGGCCATGATGCTAATCGAGCCCAATCCCATGAAGAAATATTGGTTCAATGTGAAGCCAACACGTCAAAAAGCTTCCAGAACTATTAAAGGTCTGCCAACTTATGACTATAATGATGATCATTTAACAATCTTTCGCCACAAATTGAATCCATCGAAATTTTTTGGTAATACAAATCGATTGGTCATCATTGGATTTTCATCCGAGTGTCGAGCATTTCTGAGACAATTGGTTTTTCTGTGGAACAGCAAAGAGTGAGTAGACTTTTTAATAATTATGAATACTTAAATTTATTGAAATTATTTTTGCAGTCACAAAAACTCGGAGACTTATACGTGTTTGTCACGTCTGCAGGTGACTGTAATTGAGACGCCTGGTCTGGTGGAAGCCGAATATGAATGCACTTTCCTTTGTCCCAATTGTCAGCAGTCGAAGAATTGTTTCATGTACTATGAGAATACTTCGTGCTATGTCCGCGATGTTGTTGCCCGCATGGATCTCAGATATTGGGTGCAATTTGTGGCCGGACATGTGAATTACATCAACAGGGATAAGAAATATGTGAAGATCAACAAGAGCTGCGAAATCTTTTACGATACTTTGCTGCTGATGAACAGTGTTAATTTTAGCTTGCAAAAAGCTCTGGCCTTTGACGAATCAGGTCGTAGGCCTTATAACTTTATTCAACTCAATCATCGCATTGATCGCTTTATATTGTTTTATAAGGTACGAGTTCTTCTGGAGGATCTGAGTAGACGAAGTTATCGCATACTCATCTATGGCAGCTGTCTGAGTACTTATGAGTGCATTGCCTTTCTCATTAGCCATGGAGTGTGTCCTTCTCAATTGGTCCTTGTCCAGCCACATAAACATCCTGGCACTGAGGAAGAACAAAAGTATAAAATACCCTCGGATGATACAAATATTGAATATATTCTCGATGATATGATGGAGGATTTGGGCATAACAATACACAGAGAATTAAACTTTTCCCATTGGATGCAACACGGCTCGTACAATTTCATTATTGAAGTTGTCTTCACCGACGGTCATAAGAAGGAAATTGCCTTCGATTGTGATATATTCATATCCTTTAATGTGGGCTATATGGATCGGTTTGCTAAGAAATGTGAGTAATATATTTTAAATCATACCTGTCAAATTTCGATTAGAATTACTAATCAATTAGATTATTTTTAGAAATTATCGTAGTGACTATATAATTCACTGTTAAAAAACTTGTGATTATTTAATGATTACGATTACAAAAAATCAAAAATAATCTAAAATATTTACAATTATTCAAAGATAATCAGAAATAATCAAAAATAATCAAAAAGAATCGAAAATAAAAATTATCAAAGTAGTAATCAAATTATTTTAAATTTTCACAAAGTAGCCAAAATAATCAGAAAAAATGTAAAATAATCAGAATACTTAAAAGACTATTTTTTATTTTTTCTGATCATTTTGGCTACTTTGTGAAAATTTAAAATAATTTGATTATTACTAAAAAATCATAAATAATCAGAAATAATCAAAAATAATCAGAAAAAATCAAAAATAATCTGAATGCTCAAAAAGATTATTTTTGATTATTTTTTATTTTTTCTGACTATTTGTGTATAATTGTAATAATTTTTGATTATTTTTATTTTTTTGTAATCGTAAGTATTAAATAATTTGGCAAAACCGAAAATAGTTGTAATTTAATCATTAGTTCGACTTTTAAACAAGAATAATCTTATTACTAATGATTATAATTAAATAAAATGAATTTATTATTTTTATATTTCTAAATTCCCAATTTATTTGTAGGGCTCAACGATTCGTGCATTGACATGAATGACAACAGAATTCTGGTTAACAAGAATTTTCAGACAAATGATCCAGATATTTATGCGATTGGAAAGTTTATAGAGTTCAATGAGCCCGTGAATCATCAATATCGTTTCATCAGCGAAATGGAAACCGCACAAAAGGTTACATTTTATTTAATATACAGGGGTGCCACACAAAATTTCACTTGAATTTGTATGAAATTTAAGTGAAATTCAAGCGAAAGCGGTTCCTGTGGCAACCCTGATAAACTATTTTTTATAATATACTTATTTCTTTGACAGCTAATGCATATTTTGGGCCTGCGTCAGTCTGAAAAACCGTATCAGGAAAAGTATTTACAGCCGGCTTTTTATCGAGCCCTTTTGCCCATGGACTATTATATAACCAAGGTGACAATGCCCTGTCGATATTTGGCTAGTTGTATCGTTAGTTGTACCAAATGCTCGCTGACCACCTATGATGATAATACCTTTTGCCGGATTGGTCTATCGCCAAAGATGATGGTGGAGGAGATCGTTGTTGTAACCAAAGATGTGAGCTCTTTTAAATATATATATTATTTGTTTAACATCATTTATCTGCTCAATTTCATTAACTCCGCAGACATCAAGCCTCGATTATTTGGAGCATTTCTGTGGCAAACATGAGTCCATGCTAAATAATCTCAAGGCACGTTTTAAGGCTGGTCTTATCAAGTGTTTCATGAAATTCTTTCAGGAGCCTTGGACAGAACTCTTAATGCATGAAGATTTCGAGGACTTTCAGGCCGAGAATCACAAACTGTTAAAGCCCTTGATAATGTCACTTGAAAAGGTAAGATTATATATATTTTTTAATATATATAATATTTTTTATTAATATATAAATAAAAAAAGCATCAATAGTATCAGGAAATAATCTTAGTATATTTAAAATGATTCGCATTAAAGATTACTCATTAAATACTTTTATATTTATTTAATTATTTATTTATTTATTTATTTATTTATTTTTTTATTTATTTATTTATTTATTTATTTATTTATTTATTTATTTATGTATTTATTTATTTATATATTTATTTATTTATTTATTTATTTATTTATTTATTTATTTATTTTATTCAACAAGATAACGTTTTCTTTTTGTTGTTTAGAACAAGGGCAGTTCAAAAACACATTTTCATGATGTAAATCAACATATTTTAGAGCAAAATCTTCTTGAATTTGTGCGTACACATCGTCAGGACTTTCGGCATGAATTCGCCATACCCGAGGACTATCTGGGAGAGGACACCGGCGACAATACCCTGCCTCCAAGCAGACGAGCTAAATTTAATGATTAATCAAATTTCAATTAGTACTTAGAGATCCATGAAATACTTGTTACATTCCACAAATACTCGAAATATATATATTTGAATTTTATAAGACTGTTTTTTATATATTTTATAACACTTTATAATGGAAAGTGAATATGTAGTACGCACAGCGGGCAGCTCTGACATTGAGCAACTTGAAGTGCTCTTTCAGTCGGATTCATCGAGATACTTTGGCGAGAAGTTGGATGCGCCCGTTTCCCAATTATTCCAGGAGTATCAAACCCATCGCATGGTCGTCTATCTGAATGAGGATCCAGAGCGTTTTCTAGCCTATTGTGAGTTCTGTATATATCCCAATATACCCGTGCTCTCCAATGATTTGTGGATACAGTGGATAAAGTGTCGTTTTTGGTAAGTAAATTCGATTGAAATTGTTATCGTTTAATCTGAAGAGACCTATTTAAAGCGTGGACTTGCCCATCTCCCTGATGAATACCATTTTCCTGAACTTCTACATTCACACAGCGTCACATGATAAGATCTTGAAGCTGATTATCTTGGAATGTTTTTATCGCGAGCACAAAGTGGAATTTGTTATCATAACTAGACTACCAAACTATAAGGCCAAGGAGTATGAGTTGCTGGAGAAATATGGTCGGGTTTATTTTCCCAGCGATTTCGATATGTATTCTCGCAAAAACTTGACCACGATTATTATAATAAGTCGGGTTGGCTTTATGCCAACGGTCACTTTTCGAAAGGCCCTGTAAGTGTGTGTAAAGTGATTAGACGTATTTTTTATAAAGTTATTTATACCTATGATTGATAGACCTGAGGATAATGACGATGTTACTGCAATGATTGATGTCGAGGAACCTCATATGAGGGAAGAGCATGGTGATTATTATATTGCCGAGCTGCTTTTGGGCACGTCGGGCAAAATTGATAAGGATAAAATTATTGTCACCGAGGTGAGATCGAATCGTACACTGATCAAAATATTTTACTCTCGAAACCTCAAAAAAAAATTTTCTTTTGCAAAATATAATAATTTTAATAGTATATTAATAATAATTAAAAATGCATTACTTTCTTAATGTTTCATTCACACATTTATTTCACATATTTTCCAGTTTGATGTTGTTTAGATACATTTTAATAATTTTAATATTTCATTTAACAAATTAATTTAATTTGCGCTTATTCAGTGCTATGAAAATTCGATCATGAATATCACAAATAAAAATTCAAAATTAAACATAAGAAAATTAAAATCAAAATTCAAAATGAAAAATAATTTTTTTTTTTAATGTATGAAAAACAGAAATTTACCCTTTTAAATGATTATTTCGGCTATTTCGTTTTACAAAGTTTCGGTTTAAAAGTTTCGGTCAAATGAAAAATTTTTTTTCGGTTACGGTTTCAGTTACGGTTGTAAATTTCAATAGGTTTTTACCGGATTAAGGTCACGGTTTCTGTTGGAATTTTAATCCCTAATTGTAAGATTTCGTTTTTGTCACTTTTTCTTAAAGAATCTCTTCTTTTTTTTTTCGTTTCCTTCCTTTCAGGATACTGTTCAAACCGGCGGCAGCACTGATGGCATGATGTGGCTCTCCGAGGACATTGACATTGAGCAATTGATCAAGAACTACGATTTGGAGAACATGAGCAACCTGGTTTCTTGTACACCCGATGCGCCACATCACACAGTCAAAGTGGATGTCTAGTGAGTCAATCGATCCATAATAATATTCTAAGTATTTGATTTATTAACTTCGACTGCAGTTCAGCGGAGCATTTTGGTCTGCGTCCAGTTGACACGAAATCTATTGATTTCGATATGCATCGCAGTGTTATATTGAAGCATGTCGAGAAATTTAAATTAACGGAACAGGAACGCTGCTACGCGGCATTCAGATACATAAGCGATAGTAAGTCTGACTTTGATATCATTTATTATAGTTATTTTGCATTTTCTTGATTTCATAAAAAATTAACAAACAAGTTGGCAAGGCTGCTTAATACAGTGGCCAGCTATTTCCAAGGTGGCAACGCTATCTTTTGCGTGAACAGAAGAAACAGTATTGCCAGAACAGATTGACTTTTTCAAAGCTCATTTTAGCTTTTTCTTAAGAGCCTAATTTTTTCGATCTTGTTATTAAAATTTTTCAGATTTTATTTTGGAAATATATCTTGTTATCGATTTTATCCCCGCTAAAAACCATTTTTTCCCGTCAAATTTGTTTTTTTTAAAGCTAATTTTATCTTTTTTTAGGGGCCTAATTTTTCGATGTTGCTATTCAAATATTTCAGATTTTATTTTTAGAAATATATCTTGTTTTCGACTTTTCCCCCGCTAAAAACCATTTTTTCCGTCTAATGTGGGGATTTTTTAAAGCTAATTTAGCTTTTTTAAGGGTTTAATTTTTTTTAACGTTGTTCTTCAGCTTTTCAAATTTTATTTTGGAAATATATCTTGCGATCTTATCCCCGCTAAAAATACATATTTCTATGCTTTTCGAAAGTTGGCAACACTGATGATACAATTAATTTCCCTTGACTTTACTATAAATTACCCTAATTGTAGAGCTAAAGTCGGCCAGCACATATCTGACTCGAGTTTCCAAGTCCCTGGAGATAACTTATGATACGGCTCACAGAAGAAGCTCGATAAAGCCCAAGAAACACGGTCTGGCAGCTGCAGGTCGAGCTTTTGTGCTGAAGAACTTTATACTGCATCCCAGTCTGAGGATGGAGTATACCTTTTATTATCTCCAGGCCATGTTTAGTGCGTATCCAGAGCATGATTTCTGTGTGGTGCCGATACCACCTGGCACCAATTTTTCACT
This sequence comes from Drosophila subquinaria, assembly GCA_037043405.1. NCBI lineage: Eukaryota > Metazoa > Arthropoda > Insecta > Diptera > Drosophilidae > Drosophila > Drosophila subquinaria. Next base: position 2,199 of record JBAMBL010002372.1, on the reverse strand, counting down.
CAGCTTGTGGGCCCTGCTAAAGTTCTTTACGGTGGGTTCAATGACAATAGTAAACTGGAAATTAAATGACGATTTTTTAAACCAATTTTTACAGCGGGTGCCACATCGACCCGACAGCGTAATGTCCGATGAGATTTTTGTGTGCCATCGCAGCTCGATAAACACGGAGCTCAGTGTTTATCCGCTGCAGCCTGATGATATGCACGATATAATTAGCATGTTCCCCAATTATGTGCCCCATCAATCAAGCACCGAGACCATTGTAACCCAACATATTCATGCATCACTGCACACGGCCCTCGATGACAATCAGGCTGTCCAACTGCTGCAACACATTGCCATCGATGTCCTCGACAATCTGAAGCCCGAGTTTAGCATGTGGATTGTGCGCTGCGGCCATTTGGGCAGGGAAAATAGCACAACTGTTGGATTTGTGGTGCTGCGGTAAGTTTACCTTAAATATATATGTACACTGAAGAAAATACAGTATATAAAGCTCTTTGTCCTGACTGATAATAATAGGCCAAACGGTAAAAGACAGAAAGCTGAAATTTTCACACAACTAAGATGAACCAAACTCACAGATTGTGTGGGATTTGAGACTGTCTCTTACATCCTGACCAAATTTCAAATTTCAATATTATGCAAATTAACCTTTAAAATCTAAAACTATGTTGTTGTATGAGATATCATAGTAAAACTCACAGATTTACTCTTTTTGCTTAATCTTAGCTTATTCGCCAAATTTAGCTTTTACCCGCTAATTTAGCTTTTTTCCCGCCAAATCTGGATTTTTCCCGCCAAATAACAAAATCTGACTTATAATCGAATTTTCTTTAATTTATTATTTAATTTATTATTATCATTATTTTTTGTTTAGTTTTTATTTAAAGCCTTTTCTCTCTCTTGCAGTAATTTCTCCAACTATGAGAGCATTTACAAGCAGTTCTGGCTGCCCTACGATGAGAACTACTTGACCTTTGACCGTGGCGAGATTGTAATGCTGCGACTGCATCCTTATTTTCACATGTGGAGCGATGAGATCCTGCGCACTGTGTCCCTGAGAACAGGCTTCCGGGAACTCTTCTACTTTCAAAAGTTTACGGTAAGATCATTTGAATTACCCTCGTTCCAGTTTAAGCTATATCTTTCTAAACTTGTTACGGATTTAGGGCATGGTTCTGCCCAATGATTTGGCCTTTAAGATGATGCCCGTGGAGCCGCGTCGCATGAAGCGCAATTGGTTCATCGATACCGACCATGAGACGTGCTTCCGTCGATTATCGAGAATTGTGACATTGCCCAGAATCAACTGCGTCAAGGATAATTTCTATCTATTCCGTCACAATCTCTTTCCATCCAAATATATTGGCAATCAAAGTCCATTGGTTATTGTGGGTTTCTCCGAAATATGCAAGGCCTTACTGCGTCTCATGATTTTCAGCTGGAATACGCCAGAGTAAGAATAATTTGATTGATTAAAATTTTTATATAAAATTAATGTGCTTCCTTTTTGCAGCTTTAAGAATGTAAATACTGCGAATTGTTTATCTTATTTGGACATTACGGTTATTTGTAAATATGGCGAAATCGAGGCGGAATATGATTTTGATCTTCATTGTGTCTATTGCTCGGATCCCAGTGAATGTTATCTGAACAATGGCAACTACTGTCCATTTGTCATGGATGCCACTCAGCGTTTGGATCTGCGCAATTGGATTCATTTTGTGCCCGGAAAAGTCGAGCACATCGATTGGTGAGTTGGCTTTTATTTATTATTATTAATTTATTTATAATAATATTTATAATAATTTGTATAATATTTATAATAACAAACAAATTTATTATTTAATTTTAAAAAACTATATCCAATTCATATAAATTCACATTACGCATACGCACCTTTTGCAGCAATGAAAAGGTCATCAGTCTGGACAACAACTGTAAGATCCATTATGAAAAGCTGCTGTTGCTGTGTGATACCAAGTATGGACTTCCAGCCGAACTGCAGGCCAAGATTCCCAGGGGAAAGGTTTCCGATGTGCCCTACAATTATGCGCACATCAATTCTCGCCTGGACAAGGTTGTTCTCTATTACAAGCTTCTCGAGTTGAACAATAGCAAGTTAATATTACGAGTGCATCGATTTTCTCATGAAGCACGGCTGCCAGCCCGAGCATATTACTTATGTACAGCCTC